>OY728123.1:1283435257-1283689891 GCA_963277665.1 Viscum album | reverse complement strand
AAAAGCCGCAGCGTCGAGCCGTCCTCTGGAAGTCCCACCTGAAGGGTGGGTACAGATAGCCTCCACTACTCCTCGGGTCCACCTGACCGCTCCGAGTACATCCGCCCTAGTGGTCCACCTCCAGGTACCGTCTTACTCCGGACACCTCCACCACGATCAGCGCTGTCCGTCGTATGCAATCAACACAACATAGTGTGGGCATAGACCGTGCAGGGGTGATTATAAGCTACTCAGAAGGGACCCCGAGACCCCCTAAGGTCTCCCGAAATCCACAAAGGAAAAACCACAAGGAGAGATGCAATCACGAAGCAACAACTGACACTGCTTAGGTATATGCCCATACATATACCTAAGTCATCAATTCCCGTTCGGCTCCAACGTTCGAGCCCAAGCACAACCTAGTCCACACAGGAAAGCAAACGTATACCCACACAGGATAGCACAACACAATCCACAAAGGAGAGTAAACAGTAAATCTACACAGGATAGCTCAACACAATCCACAAAGGAGAGTAACACATGATTCAGCTCACACAGTTATACTTCTTTGGATGACGATAAAGATGATCACTGATCCATCTAAGTGGTCGGACCCACAAAGGATCGATAGGTAACTAACCCCCGCAATGACCCACACAGGATCAGGCCCACACAGGACCTGTAGGCGCTGGCTCACACAGAACCGCTGAGCGCTAACCCACACAGGATCATACCCACACAGGATTGGGCCCAGACAGGACCTGTAGCACTGATCCACGTAGGATCGCTGAGTGCAGTAGTCGTCGTAGTCCACTAAGGATCTCTGCACAGTCGTCGCCGCAGTCCACTGAGGATCTCTGCACGATCGTCGTTGGAGTCCACTGAGGATCTCTGCACAATCGTCGTCACAGTCCACTGAGGATCTCTGCACGGTCGTCGTTGGAGTCCACTGAGGATCTCTGTACAGTCGTCGCTGTCGAAGAAGCAGTCGCAGCCAGCTCTAGGGTTCCCGCACACAGCAAGCTCGTTCAGGATGGTCTGCTCCACGAGCCGAGAGGATGATACGTCAACTGACACAAAGTCCAAAGTTGATGTATCCAAAGTTCCATATCGTCAACAGGAACTCAATGTCGCAGACGACGCATCAATCAGATGCCCGGTCTGAGAGTTATTGGCCTTTTCGTCCTAGGGGCCCGATTTGTTTTTAAGGCAGAACCAACCCGACTGTACTCCACCTGCATCCAAACCTTGGGAGAAGTGAGCCAAAAGATCCTTCAAACTTAGAGGAATCCACCAAAGCTGACGGCACGTCAATCGGGACGTCCGTAGCTCAAGATATGAGCGTTTCCGCTCCGAGGACCCGGTTGGTTTCGTGTACGAACCAACCCGGCTGAACCCAAATTATTTCAAAACCTTGAGTGCGATATACCAAAATGAATGTCTCGATCCAAGGATCGCGTTGCCGCTGACGGAACGTCATTTGGAGGCCCGTAGATCAAGTTACGGGCATTTGACCGAAAACGGGGGGGGGGGGGTCCGGGCCCGGGCCGACCCCCCCCCCCCCCTTGGGTCGGCCGAACCGGGTTGACCCGACCCGGTCGGACTCGGTCCGGCCCGGCCAGGGCGGGGCCCGGACGGTCGGACCGGCCTGGCTCGGCTCGGCCGAGCGGCCGAGCGGCCGAGCGGCTGGACACCGCGGGGCGCCGCCCCCGCGATTTGGAGGTGCCGCGGCCCCCGCGTGGGGCTGCACTGGATCAAAGGGACGCGGCTTTGCCGCGTCCGAGTGCGCCGGACCCGCATGGCCGCGGGTCCGCGGGTGCCGCCGCCGCGGCTTCAGCCGCATCGGCCCTGTCCGGCGGCGCGCCGGGGCGCCGCAGCGCCGACGCCCCCCCCCCCCCCCCCCCCCGCCGGCGGCTTCCACGGGCCACCGGAGTCGCTCCGGTGGTCCGATTCTGTTCCCGTCTGCGCCGCTGCTCCTCCCAGGACTCGTTCTTCACTGCGGAACCATAAAACTTCCATTGCAGCACGTTCCGTCGTTGTTCGTCAAATCCGAACAGCAACGAAGAACAACGGAGGGTTGTCGGGCCGTGTTTGTTTGGCCTGCACCCTCCGAATTAGATAAAACAACCGGAGGATTTTATTCGACACATGAAACAAAATTTTTAATAAATTAAAATTGTTCATATGAATTCGGTTCTTTAATTTTTTTAAAGAAACATTCACGGGAATATAAAAAGGGGTATTTATAAAATAAATCCCTACCTCATCAAGTCGTCGCACACGTTCTTCGCGGAATTGCTCATCGCGGAAGAAGGGGATCGTCGCGTCGTCGCGGAAGGGATTCGCATTGTCGCAGAAGGACGTCGCGTCGTCGCGGAATCTGGCATTGCATCGACGATGTAAAGACCCATAAAATTCAAGGGAAATTTTTTCTTAATTTTCTTTGGAATTTTACAAGAGCGCGGTTTCTGACGGCACCTGATTCCGAGGCCCGGTGTGCCCGGAATCAATTTCCGAAGTTTGGCTCCGGTACGTTCAGTTAACGAACGAGCGGGAGTTTCTAACTTTTGATCCGGTGCTCGGAATTGAAATCCGAGGACACCGATGAACTCGCAGCGCCGATTTTCCCTTAAGGAGACCTTTTCCGAAGTTGCGTTTATTGCGGGACGAAAGTTAGTTTTTTTGGGAGAATTATAAAAAGTTGAATAAAAATGTGGAACAATTTTTATTTTATTTTTTGTTAGTTAACTTCTCCCAAAGGGAGTTAAAGGTGGGACCCACATCCACTTAACCTCCCTTGGGAGGATTAAGTGTGATGGGGCCCACACGAAACCCAACTTTTCATCTCCTCTCAAAACTCCTTTAACCCCTCTTTAATTGACATGACAACTTGTTATTTAATTTTGGAGTTATTTTATTTGAATTTCAAACCTTTGAAATTCAATTTGATTAAGTGTGTGAATAAAATAAGTCTCTAACTTATTTTATTTGGTTAGATTTCTCTAGCCTTCTTGAGAGCATTTTGGGTTCTTCCCCTTCTTCTTCAAACTTTGACGAAGAACGCTCAAGCTTTGACGAAGAACGCTCAAGCTCCGACGAAGAACGCCGCTCCTCTCTTCTTCGTAGCCGATTGTATCCGAAGATCTACAACGCCTTCCGTGTCAACGAAAAGGGAACGCCGTTTCCTCCTCGGACTTCCTTCGTCGGCTTACGAAGATTCGCCAACAACGTACCTCTTCGGACGTACCTCTTCGTCATCAGATTTGACGAACGATTACCGAGACGCCCGACCTCCGCAACGTAGTCTTCCGCTGGTCGTTGACGATCTTCGAACTTGAACCCAAGGTAGGGGTTGTTGTTGATTATTTATTTATTTATTTATTCTCATTCTTGGTTCTAGCATGACAAACGTGAGGATATTTAAATATGTGTTTTCGTTTAACGTGAGAGGGCCGGACCGCATGAACACGGCCGCACCCCCTCCTTTGTTCTTGTTGATTTATCTTGCGGATGAAACAAGATGGCGTGGTGCCGTCTCACCACGCGGAAATTCGCACCGTGGAAGAATCATCACTAACGTGACGCCGTCGCGCCGCGTCGAAGGGAATCGAAGGCGCCGCGGCCGGAGCGGGGCCGCGGCGGAGGGGCGCGGTGCCGTCGCATCGCGCCGGACGACGAACACTGCGGCCGGTTCCGGTCCGCGGCGAGATGGGAAGACCGGAGGCTCACCGGGCTGCCGGTGTCGGAAGTCGGAAGGGGACCGGCTTTGCCGGTCCCGTTGGAGAAAAACTGGCCGGCCAGGTGGTCGGCCGGAAGGTCAAAGACCGGGGGAATTTAATTCCCCCGGTCAGCTCTAAAGCCCCCCCATTTATGCGGGGGGGGGGGGGGGTTTCATTGAGGGGGGCAGGCGGCCCCCCGGTTCTCTTCAAAGCAGGCCCCCACGAGGGGGGGGGGGGGTTCCCAAAGGGGCGGCTAAAAGTCGCGCCGCCAGTTTGATAAAGCGGGGGCTTTGCCCCCCGCGCATGGCGACAAGCGGCGCCAGGCCACGCCGCCGCGCCGGACCGCCGCCAGCCGGGCCGGGTCGGGCCCGGGCCGGGTCGACCCGGTTCGGGCCGACCCGGTTCGGGCCGACCCAGGGGGGGGGGGGGGGGGTCGGGCCGGGTCGGCCCGGACCCGGACCCCCCGTTTTCGAGACGGTTTCGGTCTTTTGGCCATAACCTGAGCCACGGACCTCCGATTGACGAACCGTCTATGGAAAAACAATCCTTGGATCGAGATGGTCGTTTCGGTATATCGCACTCAAAGTTTAGGAATACTTTGAGTTCGGCCGGGTTGGTTCGTTCACGAAACCAACCGGTCCTTCGGAGCGGAAACGCTCATATCTTGAGCTACGAACATCTGATTGACGTGCTGTCTGCTTTGTTGTGTTCCTCTTAGTGAGACGGATGTTTTTTCATACTCCGTCCGAGGTTTGGATGTAGGTGGAGTACGGTCGGGTTGCTTTTTCCTTAAAAACCAAACGGGCCCCGGGGACGAAAATGGCAATAACTCTCAGACCGGGGGTCCGATCGATGCGCCGTCTGTTGCGTTGAGTTCCTGTTGACGATACAGAACTTTTGGGTACATCAACTCTGGACTTTGTGACAATTGATGTATCAGCCTCTCGGCTCGTGGAGCGGACCCTCCGAACGAGCTTGCTGTGTGCAGGAACCCTAGTGCTTGCTGCGACTGTGACTACTACTGCTACTACTGCTACTGTGACTGCGACGACGACAGTACAGAGATCCTGTGTGGATTCGACGATGATGACTACAACACTCAGCGATCCTACGTGGATCAGTGCTACAGGTCCTGTGTGGGCCCGATCCTGTGTGGGTCCGATCCTGTGTGGGTCTTTGCGCTCAGCGGTCCTGTGTGAACCAGCGCCTACAGGTCATGTGTGGGCCCGATCCTGTGTGGGTCTTTTGCGGGGGTTAGTTACCTATCGATCCTTCATGGGTCCGACGACTTAGATGGATCAGAGATCATCTTTATCGTCCTTTGAAGAAGTATACCTGTGTGAGCTGAATCCTGTTGCTTTCCTGTGTGGATTGTGTTGTGCTATCCTATGTGGATTACGTTTTGCTTTCCTGTGTGGAATACATTTACTTTCCTGTGTGGACTGAGTTGTACTTGGGCTCGGAGGTTGGAGCGTATTGGAATTGATGACTTAGGTATATGTATGGGCATATATCTAAGCAGTGTCGGTTGTTACTTTGTGATTGTACCTTTCTTTGTGGTTTATCCTATGTGGATTTCAGGAGACCTTCAGGGGTATCGGGGTCCCTACTGAGTAGCTTATACTCACCCCTGCACGGGCTATGCCCGCACTACGTTGTGTTGGTTGCAGAGGACGGACAACATTGATCTTGGCTGAGGCTTGCAGAGCAGGACGGTACCTGGAGGTGGACCACTGGGCGGGACGTACTCAGAGCAGACGGTGGGACCCGTGGAGCAGTGGAGCTATCTGTACCCATCCTTCAGGTGGGAATCTTCAGTGGACAGCTCGGTGTAGCGGCTTTTACTTACAGTTTCTGTTTTCGGCACTTTCAGTTGTACTCTGTTTTTACTTTGTGTTTACTTTCCGCTTGCTTACTCTGTGGTGTTTGTTTACTTTACAAAGGCAATGCCTTCCCTTTTACCGGGATTTACGCCTTGGTGCTAGTCGCCAGCCCCTGGCCTATGGAAGGCGGGCTTGGGGTAGTCACGACATGGGCCCTGAGGACGGGTCGTGACAAATTGGTATCAGAGGAGTTCGGTTCTACCCCGAACTCTGATCTTTTCTATGTGAAGATATAATGTTTAGCGTATTGAGTGTGGTTATCAGTCCAGGGAGTCCAGTGTTGGTGCGGCGGCCGACGTATCCGTACACCAGGACCCTGACTTCTGATTTCCGAATTAATGCACGAAAACATTGATTGCGTGTGTGTTTCAAAGTTTTCTTTGTGATTACTTATATATCAGCTCACCAGGTATTCTGTTTGACCGTGGCGCACCTGTTTCCTATTCAGGATGGCCCCACGACGGCAGCCAGCTAGGGTTCCGAGAGTCGAGTGTGACGACAACCCACCAAGTGACGAGGCCTCGGTGCAGGGCCCTTTGTCAGCAGTGGCACCGGTGGTAGCTCTACCCGTCGAGCCACCGATACTTCCAGCACTAGCCGCTGACGATGTACGTCACCTCAGCGCACTGCATGAGTTTCAGCGCCAGTGACCACCCAGGTTTCGTGGGGAGACGGATCCCCAGGCAGCCGAGGACTGGCTGGAGGCAGTAGTACGTGTTTTTAGGCTAGTGAGGACACCAGCAGACCTCATGGTGGTCCTCGCTGCGAGCCTACTACACGCAGCAGCAGGACGATGGTGGAGCTTGATGCTCCAGGTGCACGATGAGGCATCTCTACTTTAGACAGACTTTGAGAGCCTCTTCCGCTCAGAGTTCGTCCCAGCCACCCTTCGTGCGGTGCGTATCCAGGAGCTTCTCCAGCTGCGGCAGGGCAGCATGACGGTCACTCAGTACTCGGCGAGATTTACGGATCTCTCGCGCTACTCGACCGACATGGTATGGGACCCATTCTTTCGAGCCCGGACCTTCGAGCAGGGTTTGAGACACGAGATCAGGGCATCACTGATCTCCCTCAGCATACCGACTCAGACAGGAGTACTGGAGCGGGATATTTTGATCGAGAGCTTCCTTGATGAGTCTGCACCAGCGCAGCGAACCACCGCAGGGCGGCATGTGGCAGAGTCATCTGCAGAAGGCAGTCGACGGATGACTCATGGGTCCAGGCAGACCAGACCTTCGGGCAGACGACTCAGGGAACTGGCTCAGCAGTGCGGGGCACACAGCGTGGAGCCATCCTTTCGAGTGGAATACAGTGCTATGCATGCGGCGGGCAAGGCCACATGGCTCGTGACTGCCTGACCCGCCATGTAGAGGAGCAACAGACGGTTGAGGAACCACCTAGGCAGAGGCAGAGGTTCGACCGTTGCAGTCCACAGGGAACTAGAGGACAAGGCAGAGGAGCTGGCCGAGCAGCAGGTGGTGGGTGACGTTTTGAGGCTCTACCACCACCACCACCAGAAGGTCCACCCCGACCTCAGGGGAGAGCACAACTTCAGGCAGCTGAAGCTTACGATCATGGAGCTCCGGAAGAGGGTGGACTAGTGCGGGACTAGCTCCAGGCATAGAGGTCTTTGCCCATAATGCCTCTAGCTTCGTTGTTTTTGTTTCCTTGTGTCCTTGTACTTTAAGTTTAAGTAATAAAAGACTCTTGTCTTTTGTTTGTTTTTACTAAGAGGTGCCAGTTAAAAACTGTTGACTTGACCCTCACTTGCGATATTCTTACTGGAGGAAACCTAGTGACCACACATTGATGCCGACAGTGTGACTCAACCCTTGGAGGCGAGAGTAACGGTTGGATCTCTTGGTAGCAGCGTCAAGGCCTTACGACGTCATCCATGCCATGAATTAACTTATCATGACGGGATTGACTGTATTAGGCAAGGAATGTGGTTCATCCAGGGGATGAGACCGGATTTCACTTTTCGGCAAAGGAGAAATCTTTTGTAGCTTCACCGTACGTTAAGGAGGAAGGGGAAACCCTTCGTGTGGTAAGACAGATGTCAGCAGAGCTTTCAATAGCTGATACAGAGATTAACCAGCGCACCTATCTTGGGGTTTCCTGAGGAGGGAGTAGGGTACGTTGTTTACTGCGATGCATCAGGGACCGGACTCGGTTACGTCCTGATACAGGAGCGGGCAGTGATCGCCTATGGATCACGTCAGTTGAGGCCGCATGAGCATAACTACGCTACCCATGACCTGGAGTTAGCAGCAGTGGTCTTCACTCTGAAAACACGGCGTGTACTGATATCCTCGGGACAGGCACCTGATGGTTTCTCCCTTAGAGCAGAGCACGACATCCTTTTCAGAGGACGTACCATGGTACCAGTCGCTTTGCGAGAGAAAGTGCTGAGAGAGTTTCACACTTCTCCTTTGGCGGTACATCCTGGAGTGGCGAAGATGTATCAGGACCTCAGACGACAGCACTGGTGGCCGGGCATGAAGAAGGCAGTAGCAGAGTTCGTTTCTCGATGCCTCACCTGCCAGCAGGTGAAGGCAGAGCATTAGGTACCATCAGGCTTGGTACAACCCTTGGAGGTTCCGGAGTGGAAGTGGGACGACATATCTATGGACTTCGTGACTAGACTTCCACGCACTTCTAGAGGTCACGACTCCATCTGGGTGATTGTTGACCGACTCACCAAGTCGGCACACTTCTTACCCATCAGAGAGCAGGGCTCAGTGGAGAGCTTGGGACGTCTCTACATTCAGGAGATTGTGCGGCTCCACGGTGTGCCATCATCTATCATCTCCGATCGAGATGCTCTATTTACTTCCCGGATTTGGAAGGGGTTACAGGAGGCGTTCGGGACACAGCTACGTCTGAGCACATCTTTTCATCCTCAGACGGATGGTCAGACGGAGAGGACCATTCAGACTCTCGAGGACATGCTCCATGCATGTGTCCTCGACTTTGGTTGCAGCTGGGAGGACCACTTACCCTTGGTGGAGTTTGCGTACAACAACAGCTACCACTCCACCATCGGGATGGCACCGTACGAGGCGTTGTACGACCGACCTTGTAGATCTCCTTTGTGCTGGACAGACCCTGGGGAGTCAGCACTGGTGGGACCGGAGATGGTCCAGGCCACGACAGAGAAGGTCCAGGTCATCCAGGAGCGGATGGGGACAGCTCAGAGCCGGCATAAGTCATACGCTGATAGGAGGCGGAGGCCACTGGAGTTCGAGGATGGCGACCACGTCTTCTTGCGGGTCTCACCTCGACGTGGTATTCAGAGATTTGGACGTGGCGACAAGTTATCTCCACGCTTCATCGGACCTTTCCAGGTCCTCAGCAGGATTGGCGAGGTGGCTTATCGCTTGGCTCTACCACCTTAGTTGCACTGGGTGCACGATGTCTTCCACGTATCTCAGCTGAGGAGATACATGCACGACCCGAAGCACATCATTGACCATGGGGATCTTGACGTTGACGATGGGGCGACTTTTACGGAGGTCCCGGTGGAGATAGAGGATCGACAGGAGCGGGTCCTACGTGGGCGATCGATTCCTCTTGTGCGCATCAGATGGCAGCACAGGAACCTCCAGGAGAGCACATGGGAGCGGGAGGCTCAGATGCGTGCTCAGTACCCTCATTTGTTTCCCTAGTTTTGATGTATCTTTACGGGGACGTAAAGCCCTGAGGTGGGAGTAATGTAAAGACCCGTAAAATTCAAGGGAAATTTTTTCTTAATTTTCTTTGGAATTTTACAAGAGCGCGGTTTCTGACGGAACCTGATTCCGAGGCCCGGTGTGCCCGGAATCAATTTCCGAATTTTGGCTCGGGTACGTTCAGTGAACGAACGAGCGGGAGTTTCTAAATTTTGATCCGGTGCTCGGAATTGAAATCCGAGGACACCGATGAACTCGCAGTGCCGATTTTCGCTTAAGGAGACCTTTTCCGAACTTGCGTTTATTACGGGACGAAAGTTTGTTTTTTTGGGAGAATTATAAAAAGTTGAATAAAAATGTGGAACACTTTTTATTTTATTTTTTGTTAGTTAACTTCTCCCAAATGGAGTTAAAGGTGGGACCCACATCCACTTAACCTCCCTTGGGAGGATTAAGTGTGGTGGGGCCCACACAAAACCCAACTTTTCATCTCCTCTCAAAACTCCTTTAACCCCTCTTTAATTGACATGACAACTTGTTATTTAATTTTGGAGTTATTTTATTTGAATTTAAAACTTTTGAAATTCAATTTTATTAAGTGTGTGAATAAAATAAGTCTCTAACTTATTTTATTTGGTTAGATTTCTCTAGCCTTATTGAGAGCATTTTGGGTTCTTCTCATTCTTCTTCAAACTTTGACGAAGAATGCTCAAGCTCCGAAGAAGAACACCGCTCCTCTCTTCTTCGTAGCCGATTGTATCCGAAGATCGATGACGCCTTCCGTGTCAACGAAAAGGGAACACCGTTTCCTCCTCGGACTTCCTTCGTCGGCTTATGAAGATTCGCCAACGACGTACCTCTTCGGACGTACCTCTTCGTCATCGGATTTGACGAACGATTACCGCGACGCCCGACCTCCGCGACGTTGTCTTCCGATGGTCGTTGACGATCTTCGAACTTGAACCCAAGGTAGGGGTTGTTGTTGATTATTTATTTATTTATTTATTCTCGTTCGTGGTTCTAGCATGAAATACGTGAGGATATTTAAATATGTGTTATCGTTTAACGTGAGGGGGCCGGACCGCATGAACAAGGCCGAACCCCCTCCTTTGTTCTTGTTGATTTATCTTGCGGATGAAACAAGATGGCGTGGTGCCGTCGCACCACGGGGAAATTCGCACCGTGGAAGAATCATCACGAACGCGACGCCGTCGCGCCGCGTCGAAGGGAAACGAAGGCGCCGCGGCCGGAGCTGGGCCGCGGCGGAGGGGCGCAGTGCCGTCGCACCGCGCCAGACGACGAACACCGCGGCCGGTTCCGGGCCGCGGTGAGATGGGAAGACCGGCGGCTCGCCGGTGTCAGAAGTCGGAAGGGGACCGGCTTTGCCGATCCCGTTGGAGAAAAACCGGCCGGCCAGGTGGCCGACCGAAAGGTCAAAACTGGGGGAATTTAATTCCCCCGGTCAGCTCTAAAGCCCCCCCATTTATGAGGGGGGGGGGGTTCATTGAGGGGGGCAGGCGGCCCCCCGGTTATCTTCAAAGCAGGCCCCCACGAGGGGGGGGGGGGTTCCCAAAGGCGCGGCTAAAAGCCGCGCTGCCAGTTTGATAAAGCGGGGGCTTTGCCCCCCGCGCATGGCAACAAGCGGCGCCAGGCTGCGCCGGACCGCGCCGCCACTCTGGACCATCGCCGGTTGGGCCGCCGCTCCGGACCGCCGCCGGCCGGGTCGGCCCGGACCCGGACCCCCCGTTTTCGAGACGGTTTCGGTCTTTTGGCCATAACATGAGCCACAGACCTCCGATTGACGAACCGTCTGCGGCAACACAATCCTTGGATCGAGACGGTTGTTTGGGTATATCGCACTCAAAGTTTCGGAATACTTTGAGTTCGGCCGGGTTGGTTCGTTCACGAAACCAACCGGGCCTTCGATGCGGAAACGCTCATATCTTGAGCTACGGACGTCCGATTGACGTGCCGTCAGCTTTGTTGTGTTCCTCTTAGTGAGACGGATCTTTTGGCATACTCCGCCCGAGGTTTGGACGTAGGTGGAGTACGGTCGGGTTGGTTTTGCCTTAAAAACCAACCGGGCCCCGGGGACGAAAATGCCAATAACTCTCAGACCGGGCATCCGATCGACGCGCCGTCTGTTGCATTGAGTTCCTGTTGACGATACAGAACTTTTGGGTACATCAACTCTGGACTTTGTGACAATTGATGTATCAGCCTCTCAGCTCGTGGAGCGGACCCTCCGAACGAGTTTGCTGTGTGCGGGAACCCTAGTGCTGGCTGCGACTGTGACTACTACTGCTACTACTGCTACTGTGACTGTGACGACGAAAGTACAGAGATCCTGTGTGGATTCGACGACGACGACTACAACAATCAGCGATCCTACGTGGATCAGTGCTACAGGTCCTGTGTGGGCCCGATCCTGTGTGGGTCCGATCCTGTGTGGGTCTTTGCGCTCAGCGGTCCTGTGTGAACCAGCGCCTACAGGTCCTGTGTGGGCCCGATACTGTGTGGGTCTTTTGCGGGGGTTAGTTACCTATCGATGCTTCGTGGGTCCGACGACTTAGATGGATCAAAGATCATCTTTATCGTCCTTTGAAGAAGTATACCTGTGTGAGCTGAATCCTGTTGCTTTCCTGTGTGGATTGTGTTGTGCTATCCTATGTGGATTACGTTTTGCTTTCCTGTGTGGAATACGTTTACTTTCCTATGTGGACTGAGTTGTACTTGGGCTCGGAGGTTGGAGCGTATTGGAATTGATGACTTAGGTATATGTATGGGCATATACCTAAGCAGTGTCGGTTGTTACTTCGTGATTGTACCTTTCTTTGTGGTTTATCCTATGTGGATTTCGGGAGACCTTCAGGGGTCTCGGGGTCCCAACTGAGTAGCTTATACTCACCCCTACACGGGCTATTCCCGCACTACATTGTGTTGGTTGCAGACGACGGACAACGTTGATCTTGGATGAGGCTTGCAGAGCAGGACGGTACCTGGAGGTGGACCACTGGGTGGGACGTACTCGGAGCGGACGGTGGGACCCGTGGAGCATTGGAGCTATCTGTACCCATCCTTCAGGTGGGATCTCCAGTGGACAGCTCGGCGTAGCGGCTTTTACTTACAGTTGCTGTTTTCCGCACTTTTAGTTGTACTCTGTTTTTACTTTGTGTTTACTTTCTGCTTGCTTACTCTGTGGTGTTTGTTTACTTTACAAAGGCAATGCCTTCCCTTTTACCGGAATTTACGCCTTGGTGCTAGTCGCCAGCCCCTGGCCTATGGAAGGCGGGCTTGGTGTAGTAACGACACGGGCCCCGAGGACGGGTCGTGACAGACGAACTCAACGGACCAAGAAACAACAGATTTAATTATGAATAATTAAATCCGTTTTTTGTTAAAAACCACAAAGGAGATTTTAAAAAAGAAAACCCGAGATCTCTTACCTCAAGCAGTTGGAGATCGGAGATCGGGGCGGGGAAGAACGTCTCAGATGAAGTGTCGTCAAACTCCGAGGGTGACGACGTTTTTCACGTTCTTCGCGTTGTTCGCGAAGGAGGATGAAGGCTCAAGAATTCTTCCAAGGCCTCTCGACGTGCAATCCTCCAAATGTCGTCTTGGTCTTATTTTATTATTACACCAACAAACGAAAAATAGGTAAGTAACGACCCATTAATTTGTGGAATTAATTCAACGAAATAAATCGTCCAATTAATTCAACGAAATAAACTGCCCAATTAAATGGTGTGTTAAGAAAATAAGAAAATGCATCAGTTGACTTTCATAATGACAGGTTTTCGCGGGTGCGTTACTTAGCGGAAAAGAAACGACGGGGCTCGTGCGGGCCCCACCTCACAAATATCCTACCAAGAGGGTAGGATATTTCTGGATAGAATCCTATCCGGATCAACCCATCTTAAGCCGCTTTTAAGTGGCTTCAAGTGGCTTCCAAGTGGCTTAAGTGAAGTAAAATAAAGTTTGTCGTACAATTATTTTATTTCTTAACTTTAAGCCTGAAAATTAAAAACCACACCCGAGCAAACGCAACTCTACAAGAGGCGTTTCTAAGCAAATACTGGCATTGCGATTTCATTGGTGCCCTCAGAATTCGATTCCGGGCACCGGTTCAAAAGTTAGAAAAACCCGCTCGTCTGTTCACTGAACATACCCATGCCAAACTTCGAAAAATGATTCCGGGCACACCGGGCCTCAGAATCAGGTGCCGTCAGAAACTGCGTTCTTGTAAAATTCCAAAGAAAATTAAGAAAAAAAATATCCTTGAAATTTATGGGTCTTTACACTAATAAAAAGATATGGTGGTAGGGTTTTATAAGATGGACACATAGAGTTGTGAATGAAATTTTATATGATTTAATTAGTTAAAAAAATACCCAAATGTTAAGCTTAGATAGGGGATAACAATTTATCATATATGATGCATTAGACATACACTTATGTTAGGTTCGTTAAGTACTACTAAATTATTTTAAGAATATAAAATGTATTTTATTTGAGGAAAACACTTTTTCCCCTGGTTAGTCGATGTATTTGACAAAGAAATATATATGAGTGCACATGAGAACAATGATGCATGTGTATAATGGAGACAATGCCTTATCCCTTCATTACTTGAGTACTATTTTTATATTCTATATGATATTCTAACATATATTTGTGGTCCAATAAATTCATATATTGTTTCAATGATATAATGTCATGTGGTGTCAATCCTTATAGGTGATTGAATGTGGAAGGATGTTTTACTCTGTGATCTACTCTAAGAGTGTTTCAAAGTTAATCCCATAGTATTTTGGATGGGTATTATCATGGTATTATATATGATGTGATATAAGGTGAAGTTAATAATAGATTTCCAAAAGTTTTTTATAATTATATACAAAAGAATTTTTGGAAATGATTTTACAAGTTATTATATGCGACATGAAATAATGTGAAATGAAAAAGAATTTGTGAGGGTTTAGTTAAAGTGGGATATTGAAATATATATATAACTTCAATTCATATCAAATATTTGATGCATGGTTATAATACCACAAAACATATTTTACACTTATTATGACTGAGTGGACGGAAATCTGTGAATTCATTGACACCTATGATATAATTTATAGAAATATTTCTTAAGATAAATTTTGTAGTATTTTCATTCATTCATTATTATGATGCATGAACTAGAAATAGAATTAACTCATGCATTATTAATGTATGAGTTAATTATAAAAACACTAATGAGAATAATTTAATATACATAAAGAAACTACGATGCGTTCATAATAGCTGTGGTGGTTCCTAATGCTTGAATGAAAATACCAGGCCCCCGAAACTATATTATTCTTCATACATAACAGATTGAGGTGATATACAACCATTTATGTAAGAGAGTTTCTCTTTTATATATAGTGATATGAAATATTCATTGGATACCTCAATAGTGGTACATCAGCCGACTTCCACTTACACGATCTTTATCAAAATCATTGTATGATTATCAATACTCTTCCACAGGCTTCTTACATGAATAATATTCACATTTATAGGATTTATTCATTTAAATTTTAAGCACAATTTTATATTTATTACATGTATATCCTTGATGTTTGGGTTATTTTAGTTCTAATTCCATGGTTAAGTGTTAATAAAACCCAAATAAACCCAATAACTATGCCCCAACATCTAAAAGTAGGGGAAATAACTAGGATAGTCATTGAGATAGATCTCATTGGTTATCCTAGATTCATGAATCATGGGAAAGTTATTTTCAATATATATGATTAATTACCCTACAAAGTTCCCTATTTAAATAGACTTTAATTTATTCTATTGGAATTCATATGGTGGATCTATATGGTTATTATCCCCCTCTATTAAAGGAAACTATTTTTCATTATAATTATATTCACATATAAGTAACCTGAACAATTAAAGGATCACTAAATTTTTTAATATTTTTCTGATGTCAGGTACACACACCTTCTTCATAAACATAGATGTGATCCAAATTATGAATGAATGTCTATTCATTATGTCCATACATGTTAACATAACTTTTCTGATTTGTCTATGGGGTTATTAATAATAAAATTAGTTGATGCATAATCTACTAAAGGGTCCAGATCCAGATTAGAAGGGTTGGGGGATCTGTCTCCATCTATTAATCTATCTGGAGAAAAATAAAAATCCTCTTATATTATTGCCTTCTGGATTATACGTCCCAAGAAACTACAAAGGTAGTGTAACTTTTATTTATTCATGTTCACAAGAAATTTCATACAAAAATTTATAATAATATGATTTATAATTAATAATTATTAAACATATACTTTAATTAATAAATAGAAATATAATTATACACATATGTCTTAGAATAAAATTTGGTTCATTAGAAGGATATTTTTTGAATTTTAGTTTCGAAATGTGTGATTTTGAAATATATACAGATTTTTATTTAATAAAAAACTTCACATATATAGAGAATTATATTCCAAAATATAAATTGTATAAAATTTTAAATTTTGTAGTTGCATCTTTTTGTAGTTCATACATATAAATACTAATATTACTCTAGTTTTGATATTCCAAAATATAAATTTAAATTTTGAATCAACATATAAAAATTATGTAATATATCAATTTTCATAAAAATAAGTGACAAAGGTAACAATTACATTCAATTATAAAATAACACCTTTTCATTGAATTTTAAGTTTCTTATAATTGTGAATTATTATCATTATAAAATAAATTCATAAATTATAAAACATGAATATGGTATAATGTTTCAATTAATAATAACATATATTAACATTATTTAATTTGTGAATGATATGAATAACAATTAAGAATATCTAATATTAAAAAAATACATTTTTTCTACAAAAATATATTTTCCTTATAATATATGTTTTCATTTATAAGGTAATTTAATCAGATTTTTCAATATATTTAGATTAAATTATTTTTAAATTCAGAATCAACAAACATATATGGTAGATTGGTCATTTAATATATTTGGTAAAAAAATAATTTTCATAGTAAATTTTTATAGAATTTTATAAGGGGTAAAAAGAGGTTAATAAAAAATGGATCAAATTTTATTAAATATACATGATAAAAAAACATTATATAGGAATTTATTTATGCTGTAAATTGACACCCACATGTGTCACTAACATCACCTTACCTAACTCATATATCTACCATGGGATTCAACCTTTACCCCACTTATGTTTCCAAATAAATGTCCATATTTTTCATATATAAAATTACATCACTTAAAAATATTATCTCATATATACACATTGAACATCCATTTATCACAAATAATCTCTCAATTTCTATATGAAGAGTCACTACAATAGGTTTATAAGGTTATAAGGAGTTCTTCTGAAGTGTGAAGGAGCTAGATTACAAGGATGACATTCCAATATTCCTCTTTCCTTTTGAATAAAATTTATTTTATCATAATTTAATTTAAAATTTATTTTCATATACATAGTTTATTTTCATTAAATTTTTATATAATCTATTTGAAATATTATTAACCATTTATTACTTATTCTTTATCATTATGGTTTTTATGATGATATTATACGGGTTCCTTACCTTTATTTTCACAATCATTAAATTTAATGTTAATTTCAATGTAAAAAGTGATTATAATTCATTTATATTATTTCTTAATCATATCATCAATTATGGATCACTTTTACCTCTCATTATACAACCTTTACAAAATAATGTAATTCCTAACACTCCAATATCCATAGAATATCCTAAAATTTTGTGAAAGTATAGAGTGTGTGGTTTCCTAAAAATGAAGTCCTTATATAGAAGAAAACATATGTATGTATGATATAGAACATATTCACTTAGGAGTAACAATATTGAAAATTTTTGGTTAGGTATTAACTCAAACTTCACTGGATTCCCAACTAGTGGGCCTAATTAAACACCTAATTTGGCTCTCTCTCAAGATATTCATTAGATGAATCATGGGATCTTCACAAACACAAATGAAGTATTATTTTCTATTTATATACATATACCATTAATTTACTTTAAAAAATCATTTTTAATTATTTTAATATGGTGTCTTTCAATTAAATTAGGACTATCCTATTTTTTTAATGTTGATTTTGGGAAATTCAGTTAAATAGACTCATTTTTCCATTGATTGGAGAAATTATTGATATCACATATATATATTGTAACAATATATATGTAATTGAATTCTAAGGAAATTTTATTATGCATTTTGTTGAGGCTCCCCATACCCACACTCTCATATTTGGTTCTAAAGTGACCTTCTTTAAATAATCAATTCGATACTATCTAAGGTGTCACATGGTAATCATATTATCCTTTTCATAAATACCCATAAGATAAAACATACATTTCAAAATAAATAAACATTTCCAGGAATGAAATGTTTAGTTTATCTATGGATCAACTAAATTTGAAACTTATTTTATGATAATTGTGAACATTTATACATAATCAAACAATAATAGACTCCCTTATAGACTCATCATAGTATATACTCATCATCACAATATTGGGAATGGAAGCATAAAAGTTTTGAGATTAAATTCATATTAAAACATTTCATATATGGATAGATTATATTTATATTTGAAAATATGACCATGGAAGAAGTATCATATTGAAAATAACATGGGACTATTAGATTTTTCCATATGTCATTATAGAAGGACATGAAATCTCAAAGGAAAGAACATATACCATTTTATAAGAGTACAGAAACATGAGACAATGAAAATTATCAAAGGGGAACAATCACAAGAATATGACAAAAAGAGGTTTCACTACATAATAATGAACTATAGTAAACAAATAAGTATATAAGTTCTTGTGAATCAAAACTACCAGCATGATGTTTAAATTAAAAATTTATGAAAAAATAAATAAAGATTAGGTTCATGCAATAAATTGTGAACAATGTGAACCACATCAATTTCACACAACAGACATGTGAATAAATATACCATTTTCACATTCACATAATAAATTGTTTAAAAAGGAAACCAAAATCAAATTCATAGAAAAAACATGTGAAAAAAATTACAAGCATCACATTTACATAATAAAATTTTGAACAAATAAATCCAAATCAATTTCATGAAACCACTTCTGAAAAATTATATTAACATAAAATTCCCAAAAAATATGTTAAAAAGATACTTAAATCATATTTAAAAAAAATTGAGAAAAAATACATATGCATCATGTTTAAATAGAAAATTTTGAACAATGATACCCGCATCATGTTCAAAAAAAATTATGAAAATGATACTCACATAACATTGACATAATGATTCATCATATAACGTGATATGAACCATTATACAATGAAAATGAGGGTCATATAACTCCCCAAACATCATCAAGATAGTCATTTATACACATGTGAGACAAGGGATCATGGGAAACACCATATCTAAGAAATCACATAATGATACATTAGAAAAAGACAGGTTTTCATGGAGGAATCCTAATAATATTTCATAACAAATGATGATAAATAAGGTGTATGGTTTTATAAGAACATATAACTATTTATAAAAAAATAATTTTATGTTGATATATATGAAAAACACCATGAAAATATAACAACATTAAAATGTACCCACAAGAATTAATCATGAATTAAAGAGTTCATCACAACAAGATTAATACACCAAAATGAATAAAATTTAAAGGTATTTAGTGGTATGTTCATGAAAATAATTTACAAAGAAATATATTATTTTGAGATAAAGAGGAAAATGGAAACAAAACCATAAAAATGTTTTTTGAAAATTATTTTAACATTTGTTTAAAATATGATTTTACATTTCACTTTCAAATATAATTTTTAAAAAGTCGAGGTAAAATATATTTGAAGAAAATAAATTTTAAAATAATATTCAATAATAGATAATTGAAAATACATTAATGTTTTATATGGGGATTGTATAGTGGAATATAAGACATTTTTTTATAATAAGATATATTTTTTAAATATTTTGAATTACATTTATGAAAACCCACATCATAAAAAGAGTATTGAAGATTACTTTTAAAAATTTGTAAGGTGAAATATATATTATGTTAAAAATAAAACATATTTGAGTTTACAAATATTAATGAAGACCATTTTTGGAAATATAAAATATGTATAAGGATGAAAAATATTATACTTGGAAGGATGAGAAATATTCTCTACAACATTATACTTTTAGGAGAAATAAATTCATCAAATAAGGAACATTAAATTAAAAATTATATTTCCATATAGTTGAAGAGAAAATAATACACAATACACTTTTATTTTGGATAAACCTAATAATGGATGAAACAAATTCAATAAGAAACATCATAACTCAAAGAAAGAAGTTTTGAGTTAACAAAATCCTTTACAGATTTGGTTTCACATGAATTTAAAGACCATAATATGAGAACTTGAGATGGATTTTCAAATACCATTAATTTCATTAGATTTATGATTAAATGGATCCATAGGTAACTAAAAAACTAAAAAATAGAAACAAGGGTTTTTATGGCATTTTAATCAAAGAAAGAAGGTTGAGATGAAAAAACATCTTACAACTTATGAAACATTTTATTAAAAACACCATGAATGATAAAGTTTCGAATTGAGCATAAAATATGTTAAGAAAATGAAAAGTCAAGATATTATATATTAAATAGATATAATTAAACCTACTAAAATAAAATTAGGTGCATAAAATAGAAAATTTATATCGAAACCCATAATTTTGTGCTGTTCACTTTGTCGTCAAAGATTTTAGAATTATGAGGACTCTGCAAAAATACCGATTTACTCTGCATGAACTCGAAGGTAAACTCCTTAAAGAATTTTATGTTGTGTTTTTTTTAATATTATAATATATATATCCTCTATTTTAATCCATTTTACGTATATTACTCTTATAAGTATTCATGTGTTCCTTTTCCAGAAAAAGGGTCCAGTTAAGATAATCGGATAGCTGGGTCGACCATGGGAACTTGAGTGAGTAGGACTCAACTACACCCTAGGATCAAGTCATACATCTTGTTGAGTTGCATGGATTTTGGTGAGCATAGATCACATGGTACATTAATATTGTGTTTTGTAGATATTTTCCTAGGTGGGCCACATAATGGGTGGGTGCAACCAGCGAGGGCATGTGTGTGTGTGTTGCGGGTACCAACCCCGCTACCATATCGAGTGGAAGATAGAATGATCAGGCTTATTAAGTAAATAAATACCACCCTCCAGGTGATGTTGGGATCACCATTAATGATGTACACTATTCCTCCATAAATTATATAAGGATAAAATTGTAGCTATCTGATCAAGATGATCTCAGCGATCTGATCACTCACGCATGTCATATTCAACCTGCCACTCCCCCCTACACTCTAGATGCCACTACAACACCCAAAGTTTCCCCTAACATTAAATACTCCATGTAATCCACCTACGATGACCAAAACAAGATAATGGAGGTAAAACTGATCCATAAAAATGGCGATCAACGATACATGAACGCATGCCAATGGTAATTATGATGTTGCATGATTAAGAGAATGATCACTTGAGTGTCCACCAAGTCGTTAAAAGAAGATTGAAGGGTCATGTGACTTTATAATGATGACTATAGTAAGACAATTGTACATCACTACATATTCACATGAAAAATAATGTAACTCACTATTACAAGTGCCTCCTATTGTGGATCAAGTAAATCCTCCAAGCAATTACATGAGGCCCTTAGTGATAGTTCATAAATCCACAACAAGAAAAACCAACAATCACATCTCACCTTAGATCCAGTCACATGAATCCATAATGGCTATCCATCATTATATGACATGAATCCATCTCATGATCACATGATACATTTCAGGAGAATCCCCCACCACCTTCATCTAGTGTACATGGAACCTTCACCATGAAAATAGATATAATCACCAACCAACCTCTACCTATATAAACCCCTACCCCCCATAAAAAATCACACATATAAGGGTAGTGAAAGGGGAGAGAATTATATATTTGTAAAAGAGGACTAGACACCGTCTTCCACCTTTAGAGATCATATATAGGTAATTATGAGGTTCCCATTATGAGAATCTACCATGGGTCCCACTATAAGAAGCTATCAGTTGATTAACTTAATATCACATAGTCACCTAAAAAAATAATATCATGAGAACCCTCTATGAAGATATTTCTCTACTCAGCCATAATCTTCCATAGATATGTATCTCTATCATGTGAATAGACCTCCCTGAAAATTTAACTTTAATATGCATAAGAAATAGTGGGCATGAAATTTGGTTATTCACCCCACATGACTTATAGTCCTTTGTCTATGCATGGAACCCCGATGTGACCCCCTATGAATGTTCAAAAAACCAATCACAATACCCCATTTAGGTCACACAATCACATGAATAATATAATATCATGTGACCCAATAGTGTGGTCTCCTATTATGAAATTCATGTATGAAGATCATATGTGAGGTGTGTAGCCATATAGAGTTATAAAGCAAGAAGACCCCTCTGAATTACAACACCTCTGTTCTACCACCTAGTGTAGTCCCTCCAACATGTGGTACACCCATGTTGGTGCCTTCTTAGATACACTAGTTGATGATTAATTCCTACCGATAGTCTTCAAGAAGGGATCTTGCAAGACTTTGTTCTCAAGATGTCGTGAACCATGTGGTTGTGTGATGTTAAAATACATCACTGGATGTGGCTTCCTTCACAGGTAACACCACCACAGATCCCTAGACATTAAAATTATGTGCCATGAATATGAACCCCATGCATGAAAATGGATCAACATTTCTCATCTAATCACACTTATCCATGTCATGGATCTAATTTGTAACATCTACAAACATTAACAGAACCCATAACAAGACCCCCTTTGTGGTCATGTGAATCACATGATCATTGGATATTTATGTGACTCTATCGTGTGGGAATTATGCACAACATATGAGGCCTAATAAATAATTAGAACCCATGGATGGGTCCTTCTATTTCTATGCAAACCCTAGGAGGAGTGGCTATATAGTAATCCCATTGAACATGCCACTACAACACTTGTACAAGGATGTGATAATAAACATGTTCGTGAGACCCTTACACATGATTGAATTAACATCATGAGATTATAAGATTATTCATAGGTCTTGTGATCCCATTGGGTGGAGTTAGATGTGTCACTTTGATCATAATACATAACTTGGAAAAGTCACTTCGATCACATGATAATCCATGGACAATTCGGGTAGATGATGAAAAAATTTAGCGACATGTCAATATTTTCTTGTTAAAAGCACTGGATATGTTCGATTTATCCTGATATTTTTTTTGGAAAATTCACTTTGATAAATTGAATACATCTTGAAAAATACCCTTTGATCATGAGAAGACACCCTAGACATGTCAACATTATGACACAAAATGAACTGGACATGTCATCTTTAATCGTGAAAACACATCCCGAACAATACACTTTTATATTGTGAAGACATTCAAGACTATCTAGTTGATCATGTGGAAGACTCTAGGCATGTCTACTTTGATCATGCAAATAATTCCTTGAAAATTAACTTTGATCATTCGAAGTTATCCCAAATGAGTTAGTTGATCATGTGAAAGATGTAGTACATGTCAACTTTGATCATGTGAAGCATCTCAAACATGTTAGTAAAACACCCTTGGACATGAATTCCATGTCAAACTGACACCCCAAACATATCAGGTAGAAAATCAATATATGTCCATTAGAAAATCTATATATGTCAAGAAAATCCCCTACATCATGTAAATTTCATCCAAAAGACACCCTCAAACTTATACCATGCATATCCCCACTAAGAACCTTTATTTACATACCCCTATTATAAGGGGAGTTTTCATATTGGGTTAGGGTTATGAACTAATGGGACCCTATTTGTGAAATCCTCTCAGATGGACCCTTCATTTCATACCCAGAATATCCAATAGACCTTTTATGGTCACCATCACTCTTTATCTATCAGAAGATAGAGAATGAATATGAAATGGAGAATCCATCCTAGTCTAATACCAGAGTCTTCCTAAACTGTGGTGATAAAAATAATTTCTTTGAGTGTGAACACCCACTCCAACCCATCAATGGGATATGAGGTAAATAAACTTAAATAATAATAATTTTTAACCATGTTGGATAGGTAGGATACCTTATTAAGGCTCAGGATGCAATAAGAGTCCACTCTTGTGTATGTCCTTTCATATCCCAAAATTCCTAAATTATTACACTAAAATCCCCCATAATTATACAATCCTTCATCATCCATCAGTGGTTGAGAAGATGGATCACACATGGGAATCCCTTTAAGTGTAGTCCCTGACCATGCCCTCAAGTACCTTAAACTCAACAACAGGTTAGGCATGGATTTAACTTTGATGACACATAAACATATTATAAATGGGATATATATGACACCTTCCTAAGACCTGAGCTCTATACCACATCCTCCATAATACTGGACACTATACCTCACAAATGGAAGCTTTAATGTGTAATCCCCATAAAAATATTCTCTATGTGATGTGTCTGATCTTACTCTATCTCTTGTTTCCCATACCAAGCATGAATCACATGGGCTTTGGGACTTGGGACTATTTTACCAATAACATGATGAGGATGCCCACAGTGTGAGCCCTCTGTTGGTATGTAATACTGATTTCATATCACATTTACTCAAAGGACCATACTCCTGATTAGGCAATTTAGGGAATACATATATACAAAATTCCCACTGAAGGTTTCTATGTTTTCATATTTTATGATGCAAACACCTATAACATGGACTACATAGACTCTAATTCCTATCATAACAAGACTTGTTGGACACCTCATTTAGGCCCAACAATAATATTTATGTTATTAATGCATGATGTTAAAATACATGGATTAGTCTAGTTACATGACCTTAAACTATATCAAATGAACTATGTGGATTTTGATTCCCATTCACATAGGATACAAAGGACGCCTCTAAGGTATTTGATCCCATCTTCAGGACACTAACCATCTCCATAGATAGAAATAAACATCAAAGTTCCCAAACATGGACATAAACTAATGTGTCAAAAATAAATAAGGGAATAAGGTAGAACCTATGATATACACACAATTCATCAAATCAACACATGATATTAATCAGGTTATTGACACAGGGGTGCAAATCCCATATCGGGACCTGACTAGGATTTTGCGAACATATCTTAATTCTATATTAGAGTCCTAGAATAGGTAATAAGTCCCCACAAAAGGGTTTTATGGGACCAATATTCCATCTTTTTGACCAATGAGATTTCCTAATCACCATTGGGTTTGAAACCCCAAAGGACCATCTTTCTTTTGAAAGTAGTTCCATTATAAGTTATGGATGTGGGCACTGTTGGGAGATTATATTAAAAAAAACATAGTAATATTGACACTAATGATTATGAAACCACCATCAATCATCCACAACTAAGAGTCTTTCTAGACCATTTTAGATTTTTTGAGAAATAAAATGGTGAACCGAGCATGAAATATTTTAACTGTGTCATCCATTTCATGGATAAAAAAGTATAGACTTCCCTATTCCCATCATTCCATTTTGTTCTATATTTTATGCAAAACAAAATGGTTGAACTGATGAGGTTTTTAACTATGATGAACCCTTTATAATGGAAGTTTCACTTCTTTATCCTTTAAAAGTGAAGGTAATTTATTGAACATGTAGTCTTATTAATGATGATTCAATAAAAAGGTGTCTTGTTTCATCTTTATAACTTCTCATATTCCTTACAATGAACATGAACTCATCGAATTAGGTATTGAATTTTGAGATCATTGGACAATATTCTTTAGCCTCGAGGCTCAGACATACACTGTCACCAATGAAACACCTCTAATTCCAATTGGTGAACATCTCTGTCTAGGAGTAACAAATTATTGGCCCCATCATAAGTTATGGAATTAGGTCATGAAATCCTCTTTGGGATTAACTCCCACTGAGAATCTATCCCATGAAATGTTGTATTAGAGGAAGTGTCCCTTGTTTCCACGCTCAACTACTTTGGGATCTTATCCCTAGAGAATTGTAACATAGACCTCCCCAACCTATGGAGTTGGATGAGTAAAATCACCATGTCAACTCAATATCTTAGTTGTTTCATAGGAGGGCTCTAATTCATTCTGGTCATCATAATTAACATGTGATGATGATTCCACAAGGAGCTACAGAGGAATATGTGCCTACCCAAAAAATCCAAATTGGGGAATCTGGAAAGGGAACCTACCAGGGGTATCAAAATAATGAAACTCCATAGTAGTCCTATATCACTATTACTATCAACTTTTCTAAGGCACACTGATGTATCCTGACAGTGGCCCAGAATCAACCATTGATCATCACCATCCAAGAGCTTCTAGCTTCATCACAAATTTCCTTAGTGATTGTGGAATCCCAATGAGCACTCTATCATATAGGATTGATGGAATTTTTATTATATTTTATCCTAGTATTATCATTACTATGGGAACCAAACCCCCAAATGGTACTATGGGAACCGACCCCCCAAACTGTACTATGGGAATAAACCCCTACCACAAATCAATGTTTATTTATTTACTCAAAAACCACTTTTAAGGAGAATGTGGGAAACCAAGAAAGCCCAATATATAAGAATAGTAAACATAGAAGAAAACCACATAGTCATTAAAAAGAATACAAATATTGTTAGAGTCACATACCCGATATAGTTCCCATGAGAGAGTATCAATATTTGTACTTGGGTCAATTCGAACTAAGTCTTCAAGGTGAGTGGATATCTTGTCCCAAATCTAGATGTTCTCATTTACATTTTTATTCCTTCTATTTAACCCCCATTCCAAAATCAAATCTCTCTAGTTGATCTAGGCCCTTTTTTCCTTGTCAACATTATATTGAATATGTATTTCTAAATTTTTATCCACCTCTACCATTATGGAATTATGTTTGATGGTATTTTCTTGCATTTCTTCCTTATAATTAAAGACTAGATCTAGGTAATTATTTTTATCTTTATCCCCATCCATGTTTCCCTCCATACCACCCTACCATTTTTTTAACTCCACTATCTCTATTTATAGGGTCATGTACTTCTTATTTTCTCTAGATATTACTGAGGTCCACTATTCTTTTCAATGGATTTGTTGGCAGACCTTGTCTCCATCGGTTTCAACACCTGAAAATAATACTTATGAAGTTTATATATTTTCCCATTAACTACAATACTCCCCACATCAAAATTCACATTCCATACCTTTATCTTAATTAGGGTATGAATCCATTTGTCTCATGTTCCTTCCACACAGTCAATTGAGAGTTTACTAGATATATCTACATCACAATCAATTTTAGATAAATATCGGTACCCTCTGTAATTTTCAAATGGTGAAGGTGTGTTCATAGCCACACCATCTTGACACAACTATTACTTCAAAAAATGTGAGGATTTTACTCTAGCTACTTCCCTATTTTTCTACCCTAGTCCATCCTGTACCAGCCTTGAAAATCGTTTAATCAATTTAACATAAGGGTTTCTGATAAATAACCTCCCCTATCCCCCCTATGTAGCTAAAGAGACTATATATTAGTCATTAACACATGGTGAAATGCATTCAGGTTCTTCCTGAACATGATCCTCTTTATTGGGTCTTATATTGTGGAAAGCCACCTCCAAAACTTGTACCAATGAAGCTACCACACACCCCTCCTGAGAACATGCTAAGAAATTTTCACTCTTCATAGAAATATTGATACCAATTTCTTATTTTATATGAGCATAAACTTCTAATAACATTTTATTATCAACCTTTGGTCTTACCTAGCACTGATTAGAATTCTCTTAAGCTAACCCAACCTTTTTCAATGAGTGAATCTCATTGTCCTTTCTACAAACTTTTTCTAATCCTTCTGTAAGTTCCTTCTCAAATAGAATCTTATAATACACTTAAAAGATAACATGAGTGTCCAATGACCTTTTTTTTAAATTTTTTCACCTATTTGTTCTGAAATACACTACCAAATATTGAACCCACATTTTCTAACCAGCCTCATACATCATAGTAGTGTGTCCATGATTCAAAGACAATGGCTTTATTCCAACAAAATTCCTTAACAATGGTTATCCAAATCCATTCCACTGGTCCCTTTGAGACATATACATACATAAAAATATGGGGGTAGATAGGGTGGCTCATAGAAGCCATTCGACTATCGAAACACAAGAAGTGACCTACCATGTTTCCAAGTAACCAAAAAATAGAAAGGATTAAGAAGGGAATCAGGAGTTCTTGAAAATATACCCAAATCACTATAGCTGGATTGTATCGCTTCATATGAAAATTAAAGAACCACAGGAGAAGATAGAATAAATACCCATTACATTTATGTCTGGATTTGAACTATGTTGTAATCATATCATCTATCTATGAAGATCTGATCATAATATGACTTTTGTTAAGAATTCCTACCACCTATCATTCCTGTGAATCCCAGGAAGCAAAATAAATAATAAACTGCGTCAACTGAAGGTCAGTTATATAGGAAGAGAACCACTACGGTTATGTTGAATAGATATGAACTGATTGTGAACTCAAATAAAGATATTGATAGTTTAAGAGATCCTTTATATAAATCTGGAACATTCAGAAAAATAAAGATCTACGAAAATTATGGAAGAAAATATGGATTAGAAAATGGAATAAAGGTTCATTGTCTTTACATTGAAGAATTATCATCTGATCCAAATGATCACACTCCTAAAAATTATAACCATACACTCCTCCAGTCATCTGAGTCATAGAATCTTAGCCTAAATTGTTCCTCTAGCATAGGAAAAGAGAGATTGATGATGTCTCTCAAGAATATAAATATGATGTTACCAACCTTTTTTATGTTTAGAGGGAAATTTTGTTGGTGAATATTCCCAGTGTAAACAAAAAATTCTGTTTTGGGGATCCATTTTGAGACTCCTATCAACATCCTCTCACTGTACCATTGTTAGAGGAAAGGGTATTGACATTTATTCTTCTAGTAATCCCTTAAGGATTAATAACCAATTTCTATATAGAAATAGATCTATAAACTCCAAATAGAGAACAAGGATATCCAAGATATAATTGTGGGAATACTCTTGGTGTTTATTCCCCAGAATGTTGTACCAGCACCCTCAAATAGAATCCTACCTTGAAGTGAAGTGCCCCAACCCATAAGGTTAGGGAAATTATCTTATTTCTTATCCCCAATCAGGTGAAATCTTGATATTTTTCCACATAACCCCATTCCATAGGGCTAGGGGAATTTTCATTTTTTTAATACCCCTACCCATAAGACTGAGGGCATTTCCATAATTTCCACCCCCTCTTTGTGAAGGTTCTGGGCGCAGCGGAAGCGCGTGGGTGGATGTTCCCACTTAGTCTTTTTTCATTAACAATGATCAATCCGGGATCAATACGACGATAAACGCCAGTCTCCATGGATCGAATAACAGAAAAGGACAAAGAAGATGGGTTGTCCCGGAACCACAAACAATGATCGTTACAGGTTGATTATAGTTAATTTAATTAATTATAAAGAAATACCTTTTGGGTGTTCTTTCTTCGTTGATGTTCTTGATCACGTTGTCGATGTGATCCGTCGTTGCGTCGTAGAAGCAAAGTGTAGACTCCCTCTAGTGGTGATCCACACGTCTACCTTGTATCTCTGGACATCGCCAAAGGATTCTCTGGGTGCTAGCGTGGAGAAGCCTTTGATTGCATTGTCCGACTTAGATCATCTTGATCCGATGGAAGAGGATCGCTCTCGGTCTTGAGAGAGTTCTTGGAGGAAGAGGTACTTTCGACCTTGAAATAATTCTCCAGAGATGTTGTGCACAACGATTCTCTTGTGTAGGAAAAGAGTTGGGTTGTGAGGATATTTATAATCGAGTTTGAGGTTGTAGAGTTATGATAATAAATAAACGCGTTATGCATTTCATTTATTTCATTAACTCTTATTGAAACCCCCCATGTCGAATAATTAATTCCTTGACATGCGCTCACGCTGATTATAATAAATATCATTTAATAAAACAATATTATATCCTCAAAAAACCGACTAAAAAAACTTCACGGTGTGTAATAATAAATACACGGCGTGTACTTGTTTTTCCTTGAAAACTACACGACGTGTACATTAAATGTACACGGCGTGTATATCTTGTTTTCATTTATTCATTTCCTTTCCAAAATAAAACTACACGGCGTGTAAATTTAATAATACACGGCGTGCACTTGTTTTATTTAATTTTTCCTCCATCATTTAAAACAACTTAGGCTTCCTTGAATAATTATTAAACCATGTATAGGAATAATATTTATTCAACTTGAGATACTTGTATACACTTAGTGTGTGACCCTCTAGGCCTCTTTCTCGTTGGCATTAGGCAGGCTTGCCTAAAGTCCAATATTACTGTCTAGCAACGGGTCAAGGCACCCAAGAGAAAGAAGTTGACGCTGCATTGACGTATCACCTCATACAAATGCTTAATGTGTAATTTAATCCCTTTGTCTCAATATCTCATCAATAAGGTTTCATGGAAGTGTCATAAACGTATATGCTTAATCCGTCATTCTTTGACTACCTGAAATAAACTCATCATTTACACCATGGCCATGGAATTTAATGCGACAGTTCTATTTCAATCAAAGGGCCGAGATATCAACTTCCATAAATGGAATGGACAAATACTTCCTCGAATTATCCATTAACAACATGTCACTCATGACGCACCCAACGTACCCTACTTCCTGCCAACTGTCTGCATGACAGTTTTCATCAGTAAATCTAAGTGCGCGAGTCTTGACATGAGTTAATGACAATCTTATAGTCTAAGGACTATTACACATGCTCGCAGATAGAAATATCCGATGACACCAAGACATGCGGAATTACTACTGGCGGGTCTATTCTCATAATCTCCCATCTTGGAGATTACCAAGTGGGAACTCCATGAGGGAGAGTCTCGTCTTCTTACGAGTACTCGCACATGACGGTCTGTATACTATGTGTCCTATCATAGTATGTTATCCAACCATAGAAATTTATTTAAGAATATTGTTATAGCATTTCAAGGTTCTCATCATAGCGGGGATCTGCTATGAACTTATTAATGAACCAAATATTCCAGGACATTATTATATTATAGTCATGAAGAACAATGAACAATATATAATAAGTGAACATTCATGTAATCAAAGTACAAAACAGTTGGTTCTTAGGACACCAACCCTTACAAACTCCCACTTGGACTAGAGCCAACTACCTATTACTTTTAGTCCGCTAGACCTCACATGATGATCATGTTTCTGCTGAGTCAAGGCTTTAGTCGATGGGTCCGCCACGTTGTCTTCTGTGGAAATACTGCTCACTGTAACTTGAACTCTTTGAGAAAAATCCCTCAAGAGATGATACTTCCGAAGTATGTGATTTGTTCGCTGATGTGACCTTAGCTCTTTTGCAAGTGCCACCGCTGCAGTATTATCACAATAGAGTGTGATATGATCTTTACTGCTCGGTAATACATCCAGCTCTTGGATGAAGCTTCGCATATATACTGCTTCTTTATCTGCCTCAGAAGCTGTGATATACTCAGACTCTGCTGTAGAATCTGCCACCACACTTTGTTTTGAGCTCTTCCAGCTCACTGCACCTCCATTCCAACTGAAGATGTATCCAGTCTGCGACTTCATTTCATCTTGATCAGTCTGGAAACTAGCATCTATATGTCCTCTGATGTCTACTTCCTCATCTCCTCCATAAACCAGGAACATATCCTTAGTATGCCTTAGATACTTGAGGATAGTCTTGACTTCCATCCAATGGCGGTCTCCTGGATCATCTTGATATCTGCCTACCGCACTTAATGCGTAAGCAACATCTAGCCTCGTACATAGCATAACATACATGACTGACCCAATCGCAGATGCGTAAGGGATCATTTCCATCCTCTTTCTTTCCTCATGTGTCTGAGGACACATTTTCTTGGAAAGATGAATGCCATGTGACACTGGCAACAATCCTCTCTTGGACTGTTCCATACTGAATCTCTTCAGTATCTTGTCAATGTATGTACTATGACTCATGCCCAACATTCTATTGGATCTATCATAATGGATCTTGATCCCAAGAATATATGCTGCCTCGCCAAAATCTTTCATGGAGAAGCATTTATAGAACCATGCCTTAACTGACTATAAGACAGGTACTTCGTTTCCAATTAGAAATATGTCATCAACATATACTATTAGGAAAACGACTGCACTTCCACTAAACATTTTGTAGATACAAGGCTCACATTCATTCTTAACAAAGACAAATTCTATAACAGCTTCATCAAAACGAATGTTCCATGACCTTGTTGCTTACTTTAATCCATAAATGGATTTCTGCAACTTTCATACCTTATTGGAATCCTTTGGAGTCACAAACCCTTCAGGTTGTGTTAGGTAGACATCTTCCTGGAGGTTCCTGTTAAGGAAAACTATTTTGACATCCATTTTCCAAATTTCATAGTCATGGTAAGCAGCAATGACCAATAGGATTCTGATGGACTTCATCATTGCAACCAGTGAAAAGGTTTCATCATAGTCAATTCCTTGACGCTGTCTAAAACCTTTTGCAACCTGTCGTGCCTTGTAGGTGCTGACTTGCCCCTCCATGTCCAGTTTATTCTCGAATACCCATTTATTACCAATAGGCTTTACATCAACTGGAGGATCTACCAAAATCCAAACTTTGTTTTGGTACATGGAATCCATTTCAGAATTCATGGCTTCTTGCCACTTGGCAACGTCTGTGCCTTCAACTGATTCCTTGTATGTAAGAGGATCATCATTGTAAACCAATAATGAGTCACCATCCTTGGTGATAAGAAAACCATATCATTCTGGTTCTCTCAGCTCTCTCGTGCTCCTACGTAGTTCTTGTGTCTCTGGAACAGATTGTTCTTCCATGGGGCTTTGTGGAATATGTTCTTGTACCAACTCATGTGTGTCTTGAGCCTCGACTTCATCGAAATCTATCTTGCTCCCACTATCTCTTTTGGAGATGTGCTCCCTCTCAAGGAATATGGCATGTCTTTCCATTGTAACCTTTTTGTCTGAGGGGTTGTATAGGTAAATCCCCTTGTTTCCTTGGGATATCCTATAAAGATACAATGTGTGCCTCGGGGTGCAATTTTGTTACCTGAAGAGGCCTTAAAAAATGCTTCACTACCCCACACAAGTAAATTCGATAACATGGCTTTGAGTCCACTCCATAATTCGTATGGAATACCATTTATCGATTTAGTTGGTACTTGGTTTAGTATGTGCGCTGCTGTTTGTAATGCATATCCCCAAAAGGATAATGGAAGACTCACATGACTCATCATTGATCTCACCATGTCCAATAGGGTGCGGTTCCTCCTTTCACTTACACCATTCCACTGAGGTGTGTATGGAGGAGTGAGTTGAGATAGAATCCAAAACTCCCATAAGAAATCAATGAAGTCCTGATTAAGATATTCTCCTCCTCTGTCTGAGCAGAGTTTCTTAATCTTCTTACCAAGCTGGTTCTCAACTTCATTCTTGTATTCTTTGAACCGATCAAAATAATATGACTTATACCTCATTAAGTAGATATATCCATATCTACTAAAATCATCAGTAAAAGTTATGAAGTACGAGAACCCACCCCTTACTTCAACTAGAAATGGCCGACACACATCTGTGTGAACTAATTCTAGAAGCTCTTTAGCTCTTTCACTTTTCCCACTAAATGGGGATTTGGTCATTTTTCCTTGTAGACACGCATGACATATACCAAGTGGTTTTAGTTCGAAAGAATCTAAATACCCATCTTGATGTAATTTTTTCAAACGTTTCTCATTGACATGACCTAGCCGGTGATGCCAAAGTTGGGTGTGGTATGAGTCATGCTAATTAACTTTGTTATCGATTGCCATCACTTGGTTTTTGTAGTCTAACACATAAAGTCTGTTATATAAATGTGCCCTACCAAAACAAATGCTATCTTTATAAAAGTAGAAACATTCATTTCCAAACGTTAATATGAATCCATAAGTATCTAATCTGGATACCGAAATAATGTTTTTAGTAACAGAAGGCACATAATAACAACCTTTCAAAACCAAGACCTTCCTGGTAGGCAATGTGAGGTGGTAGTCTCCGACAGCTACAATAGCGAGTCTGGCTCCATTGGCTGCTCGTAGATCTACCTCCCCTCGATCAATCTTCCTGAATCTACTTGGTTCCTATATTTGGTTACAGATGTGAGCACCACATGCAATATCTAATACCCAATTAGTAGAAACAGATAGATTGCATTCAATAACAAACTCACCTGAAGCTTTCCCATGCTACCTTGGCTGGGTGCAGTTTTTCTTCCAGTGGCCCTTCTTGCCACATGAAAAACAAACAACATCATGTTACTTTTCCTCCCCTTTGATCTTCCTTTTCTTGGAAGGCCTTGAAGAAGCTTTGGGCTTAAAGATATTCTCCTTCCCTTTCCTTTTATTCACCATGAGGACAGAATGATTTTCACGCTTCATGTCAGTGTCCACTTGGCGAATGAGGATGAGAAGATCAGACAAAGAGTTCTCAATGTTGTTCATATTGAAGTTCACAACAAAGTTTGAGAAGCTCTGGGGGAGTGATGCGAGAATGAGATCGGTACCCAGTTCTTCAGGGAGTTTAAACCATAGAACCTCCAAGCGCTCAATGTAGCCAATGAGCTTGACTAGATGAGGCCCAGCTGGGGCACCCTCTCCAATCTTACTCTGAAACAGAGCCTTGGAGATCTCAAACCTTTCCTGTCTTTCTCTCTCCTGGTATAAACCAAGGAGGTTCTAGAGCATGATGTAGGCATCCATGTCTTCATGAGACATCATGAGCTCACTAGACATAGATGACAGCATCAAACATTGAACATCGAGAGCATCGTTCAAATGTTGATCATAGACTAGGAAATCTTCATCACTCTCCCCTGGGGAAGGAGAATCAGGAAGTGAGGACTCCATCACGTAAAACATTATTTCATGGCGTAGGATAACCTGAATGCGCCTAAACCATTCCTGAAAGTTACTGCCAGTGAGGATGTTGTCTTTATCCAGAATTGATCGCAGAGAAAATGTGGTTGATGTGTTTATCATATTGATTCTACAAATTAAAAGAGCAGATTCATTAGTACTTTCTTGATTACATTTTATGAGAAATAATAAATTTTATTAAGTCTCCCACTATTTTATCAAGTCCCAATGACCCTCACCATTGAACTTGGAATGTCCAGTTGCTTTGACATTCTAGTGGCAAGGATCCATATTCACCTTCGCATAACCCCAACAAGGGTTGGTTAAGCTATTTGAAGGTATTTAGGTAGGCATGTCTTTGCCAACGGTGAGATTACAGTTCCTTGATCTTTTGAGTGGACTCCACAATCCTGAAATCCTGACATGGATTTCCTCAACTCTTGCCTCCAATATTGCACCAAGTCTAGCAAGGGCTACTTCTCTTGATGTAATATGGTTAAGTCAACCCAAAACCATTCAGAAGGGCTTCCTTTATAAAAGTAAGTGTCCCAACAAGGGTTGGTCAAACACATAGTTTTATTGAGTCTTTCCCTTAATTAGGTAACGAAAGGCTTGGTCTGACTTAATATGGTATTGAGGGATTTTATTCCTTTATGAATAGTTTCACATTATCACATGTTTGTTAATATTAAGTGATGCTTGCTTAAGTGATTTACCATGTTCTGATAATGTTTAGCCATAGTCCGGTTTTTATTTTATTCCATCTTTTCATGCTTGTTCATTTTATTAATTATGCGATCATGACGACACATACATAATAAATAAACCATGAAATCAGACAGAAATAAAATAATATGGCATGATCATGAGCTTCTATTGGTTAGCTTATCTAGCGGTTTTGATAAGCTAACCCTGACCTAGGGAAAACACCTTGAACCTGATGGTTCGTGTTTTGCAGCTCCCACCTGTCCACCTTTGTATCTTCGTGTGTCGGTTTCGCCTCAGCTTCGGGATTTGAACTGTCTCCTATGGCTTGGGAGATCCTCCATTACATGGGTTTACATTAAAGAAACCATGGGCACGTAGGCCCTACATTTTATTGGAAGAAGGCTCACAGGCCAACAAATTTAAATTAAATAAATTTAAATGAAACCATACACATACAAAGGGTCTTTGGTCTAGCTCATGATCATCGATAGTATGCAACAACATTTACGCATATTTAGAATTCAAATTCTTTTAATCGTTATTTTATTTAAGATAATATGCACTCGAATTCAATTAATTATGATCTTATAATTAATCAATTATTTATCATAAATTCCTTTCTAAATTTCCTTGAGATTCTTCTCATCCATATTCCTTGTACAGGTCTTTGTACATTGGTGGAAACCTAGTGAAATTCCATTTCTGGAAAGTACACGGTGTGTAGTTTATAATTACACAGCGTGTATTTTTCTTTTCACCCTTTATCCAAAGTACACGCCGGGGCTTTGGCGTGTTTTCTCTACTTTGGAAATTTTAGAGTACATGACATGTAGATGAATCATACACGGTGTGTACTTCCTTGTTACGCGGTAACCGGCCTGGAGAAACCGTTTACGAGGTACGCAGCTTATATTTGTACATCTTTTCACCTGGGTCGGAACGGACTACACGGGGTGTTGTTCCAACATACATGCCGTGTATTCCGGTTTCCACACGCCGTTCTATTCTAGTCAACACGGTGTGATTAAAACTTAGGAATAATCAATTCACACAGCGTGGTTTGGCAGACCAGTGCCGGTTCGTTGAACCTAAGTAAACGGCGTGTAGTTTTAATTACACGCCGTGTAATTCCTTGTTGTACAGAAAGAAAGAGCGGCTCCTCCGGATGAGTTCCTCGTTTTTATTTTAATCAAAATTAAAATTAAAAGGTCATTTCTGTGATATGAATCGAGAAACGAAGGAGGAAGAATAGATCTCGTTAATTAAGATTTATAGAATGATTTATTTCGAATTGAATCAAATATGAATGCATAAATTATCAATGAAAATTAAATAACTATAATCAATGTTGTAACCTCCCTCTGATACCATATGAAGGTTTCGGGTGTAGAGAAAGAACGTGGGTGGATGTTCCCACTTATCCTTTTGTCATTAGAAATGATCAATCCGGGATCAATACGAGATAAATGCCAGTCTCCACGGATCGAATCATAGAAAAGGACAAAGAATATGGTTTGTCCCAGAACCACTAACAATGATCATTACAGGTTGATTATAGTTAATTTAATTAATTATAAAGAAATACCTTTTGGGTGTTCTTTCTTCATTGATGTTCTTGATAACGTTGCCGATGTGATCCGTTGTTGCGTCGTAGAAGCCAAGTGTAGACTCCCTCTAGCGGTGATCCACACGTGTACCTTGTATCTCTGGACTTCGCCAAAGGATTATCCGGGTGCTAGCGTGGAGAAGCCTTTTCTTGCGTTGCCTACCTTAGATCGTCTTGATCCGATGGAAGAGGATCTCTCTCGGTCCTGAGAGCGTTGTTGGAGGAATAGGTACTTTCGACATTGAAAGAATTCTCCAGAGATATTGTGCACAATGATACTCTTGTGTAGGAAAAGAGTTGGGTTGTGAGGATATTTATAATCTAGTTTGAGGTTGTAGAGTTATGAAAATAAATAAATGCGTTACGCGTTTCATTTATTTCATTAACTCTTATTGAAAACCCCCATGTCAAATAATTAATTCCTTGACAAGCACTCACGCTGATTATAATAAATATCATTTAATAAAACAATATTATATCCTCAAAAACCCGACTAGAAAAACTACACGGCGTGTAATAATAATACACGGTGTGTACTTGTTTTATTTAATTTTTCCTCCATCATTTAAAACAACTTAGGCTTCATTGAATAATTATTAAACCACGTACGGAAATAATATTTATTCAACTTGAGATACTTGGATACACATAGTGTGTGACCCTCTAGGCCTCTTTCTCGTTGGCATTAGGTAGGCTTGCCTAAAGTCCAAGATTACTGTCTAGCAATGGGTCATGGAACCCAAGAGAAAGAAATTGACGCCGCATTGACGTATAACCTCATACGAACGCCTACTGTGTAATTTAATCCTTTTGTCACAATATCCCATAAAGCAGGTTTCATGGAAGTTTCCTAAACCTATATTCTTGATCCGACTTTCTTTGACTACCTGAAATAAACTCATCGTTTACACCATGGCCATGGAATTTAATGCGACAGTTCTATTTCAATCAAAGGGCCGAGATATCAACTTCCATAAATGGAAGGGATAAATCCTTCCTCGACTTATCCATTAACAACATGTCACTCGGGACGCACCCAACGTACCCTACATCCCGCCAACTATCTGTGTGACAGTTTTCATCAGTAAATCTAAGTGCGCAAGTCATGACATGAGTTAATGATAATCTTCCAGTCTAAGGACCATTACACACGCTTGCAGATAGCAATATCCGATGACACCAAGACATGCAGAATTACTACTGGCGGGTATGTTCTCATAATCTCCCATCTTGGAGATTATCAAGTTCAAACTCCATGAGAGAGAGTCTCGTCTTCTTACGAGTACTCACACATGACGGTCTGTATACTATGTGTCCTATCATAGTATGCCATCCAACTGTATAACTTTATTTAAGAATATTGCTATATCATTTCAAGGTTCTCATCATAGCGGGGATCTACTATGACCTTATTAATGCGACAAATATTCCAAGACATTATTATATTATAGTCATGCAGAACAATGGAAAATATATAATAAGTGAACATTCATGTAATCAAAGTACAAAACAGTTGGTTCTTAGGACACAAACCCTTACACTTTGTGGGTACTTCAGAAACCATCCATCCTCAATAGTTTCCACAAATAGTAAATGAGAGTAATGTTTATTTACTCACTGGGGAGTGTCTTCATCATCAAAGGACCCTAATTCATCATAACCTACCCCTGAACCAATCAGGATCGGGGATCTGCAACCTGAAATCCAAACTAAAACACGTTCCTGTGACAATAGAGGTATGAGTAGCATGTAGTAGATAAAACATGATCTCCCATCTCTTGAAGAAAATCAAGGAACTATATAACAATTCCAATAAAAACATTCCCTAATTTAATTTTATTATTAAATGTAGAATTGATTGATATAACTCCTATCAATAAAGAAGCTGAGTGAGGATAGGTTTGATAGGCCATGACAACCACGACCCCTACCACAGATGTCTTGGGAACACAATAGGGAGTTTCATTGAATTTAATGACTGAATTAAAAAGCATATTTATAGGGATATGATGGTACCAATGACACCAAAATCCCAAATCCATTAATATGAACACTCTGAATAGAACATGAATGTTGTGAAACAGAGTGCAGGTATGACAACCCTGCTTTTTATTACAACTTAAACATGCTTTATTACATAAAACTTCACATGATACAATAAAGAATATCGATAGGTTTAGTGTCTTTGGGGCTTAGGATCATTACATAAAAACTTTAAACTTGAAATACAACATCCTTATTGAAAACTTCCTTTACATGACCACTACATTCCTTCGTACTTAGCATTGCATGGGATAACCTGAGGACATGCATAAGAAAAGGGTGAGCTATAAAGCCCAGTAAGGGAGTACACAATGAATAACATGAGGAGTACAATACATGTTAGGCAATAGTCATATCAATAGATCATAAGAGAGACATGAACATAATGGCATGATAAAGCATGATATTCATAACATGGAAATGTGGCAACAACACTTAACATTGAATTAGCATGAGCCAATGCTCATTGCACATGGAGCATGAGTAAACCCTCATTGCACTTGAAGCACGAGTAAACCCTCGTTGCACTTGAATTAGCATGAGTCAACACTCATTGAACATGACGTATCATGATACTATACTTTACCCAATGCATTGGAGCGCTATCAGGGCGCACCCTTCTTAAACATTTCATTTCATGCATAAGTGTGCCACATGGATCATAAAACATGGATTCATAAAACATAATCATTTATTCCACGATAAAGGAATGTGGAATTCATACATGAAACTTTACAATCAATAAGTAAATGTGCATAAAGGTGAATACCCTTGATGGAGAAATGGGCATGGTATTCACTACACAATGATATTGGCTTAGAAAATCGGTGTGATTTCGGCAGCGTAACAGCGTGACATAAGAATTCATAAAAAAGGCTGATGAGAGAGAAAGGGGTTCCTCATCATATTTACATGTAATGTACAGTAAGAAGGTCATATAGATACATGTCCCAACAATTGAAAAGGAATTTAGATTCATGATACAAAAGTATTGCTTGAATATAAAAGAGGAGAAAAAGGTTCCTTTCGGAATTTCGGCATAGTAACGGGTGTACATGGGAGGAATTTAATGAGAGAGAAAGGGGTCTCCCATAATTCAAACAATAAGAGGGCAGTATGGGAGAGGTGAGAAACCATACCCCAACATTCTTAAATGAAATTAAAAGGGCAATACAACTTAAAGAAAATTGACAAAAATGAGAAAGGAAGAAAAACCCTTACTTGGAAGTGTGCTTCCAAAGGCTAGAGAGAGGCTTGTGAGAGGATTCATGGGAGCTTGGGGCACCTTGGGAGGATTCTAGAGAGAGTAGGGCAGAGGTTGGACGAACTTCAAGGGCTTTGAGTGAGGAGGAAGTGGGAGCTTGGGTGGGTTTATATAGGAAAGGTGAGAGAATTCTTTATTATTTAGGTTTGGGACCCCTTATATTAAAATAATCCAAACCACAAACCATCCCATGGTATTTGCCCATGGTTTCTGGAAAAGGAAAGAGGAAAACAATATTTTACACGTCCAAGGTCCGAACTTATTAAAAAATTAGTGTTGCTTATGTGGAGGTGAGTCACACTCCCATGGAAATTAATTTAAAAAGGCAAAGTGCTGAATAAGTCTTGAGGGCTCCATTAATGCTTTGAAAAGTGAGTCAAACAAACCCAAAACCTCATTATTTTAATGATAAAACACATATTGGCCGAACATAAGGATTATGGTATTTTATTACATCACCATTGGGTCATTATGATGTCATAAAACACATTATATATTTAAATGGTATTTAATTTTTACCCAAAAATTTGACTGTCTCAGAAAATTATGAAAAATTCACCGTTGGATAATTTCGACGTCCTGATTCCAAAAATAATATTTATTTTATCTAAATAATTTTCTAAATATGTGAATTTTCACTTTTAAAATAAAAACTGACATTTATAAAAAATTCACGGGTTTTGACAGAAATGGCTTTCAAACCTTAATAAAAATTTTAATTGCATTCATAAAATTATAAGATCATTTATATTTAATAAAAATTAATTTAATATTAATAATAATATTTTATTAAAATATTATTTAATTCAAAAATCCTTTAATTTAATAAAATACAATTCTTAATTAAATAATAACTAAAAACATCATTTGTACTTTAAAAACTAATTACAATGCATCAAAAATGACTAGAAATTATATTCATTATTATATACAAAAATAATGTACATGAACATGGTGCTACTTATTTGTTACATAACCCCTTAAAATAGCCGCATAAGACCTAAGGGTAAGGTGTGCGATGGTGACAGACTCTTGGGGTTGCTCGGATAACATTGCTTGAGTGGTAATCTCTATCAACTTCCATTTTTCCCGTAGACGATCACGTTCGAGCTTGACTTGATGAAGCTCAGCTTGGGCTTGGTCAAGGGCAAAGCCCAAAGACGCCACCTCCTTTCCGAGCTCCGAAAAATGGGCTTCGTAAGGGGCAATTATACTGGATGAGGCCATCGCTTCCTTTGTCTGAGTAGAAAATTGGTTCGTTAAAGCCTTATATTTAAACTACCCAGATGATCACTGTTCAACGGCTATAAAAGTTACGGTCACAAATCTTAACATTAAACTAAAGAAGTTGACATCTTATAAAAACATTTTTTTTTCATAAAGAAACATTTAACTGGATCAAGAGGGATTTTCCATTAATGAAACTTTGGGTCGTTACAACATTCCCCCTTAAGAAATTTCACCCTCGAAATTTTCCTTTTCCCACACTAAAACAAATGTGGGTAACTTAGCTTCATCATATCCTCCGACTCCCAAGTTGCTTCTTCAAACTTGTGGTTTCTCCACAACACCTTGACGAGGGGCATTGTCTTATTTCGTAGAACTTTTTCTCTACGATCCAAGATCTTCACTGGTTGCTCCTCATAAGAAAGATCGTCTTCTAATTGTACCACCTCAGAAGAGAGTACATCTGAAGGGTCTGGTATGTACTTCCTTAAGAGGGATACATGGAAGACATCATGCACCTTGGCCATAGTTGGTGGAAGTGCTAGTCGATAGGCCACAGCCCCAACACGATCAAGAATCTCGAAGGGGCCGATGTACCTTGGACTTAACTTCCCTTTCTTTCCAAACCTCATGACCTTCTTCCACGGAGATATGCGTAAAAACACCATGTCTCCGACTTTAAACTCAAGGTCTCGTCGACGATTATCTGCATAACTCTTCTGTCGACTTTGGGCTGCCTTGATATGCTGCTGAATGGTTTTCACCTTCTCCACCATTTCTTCGACCATTTCTGGTCCAAGCAGCTTACGTTCACCGACCTCATCCCAACATGCCGGTGTTCTACACCTTTTCCCATACAGGGCTTCATATGGTGCCATTTGGATGCTCGAGTGGAAACTATTATTATAAGAGAACTCAACTAGAGGAAGATATTGATCCCATCCTCCTTTAAAGTCCATTGAGCACGCTCTCAACATATCCTCAAGTGTTTGGATAGTCCGCTCGGATTGGCCATCAGTTTGAGGATGATAGGCCGTACTGAAGTTCAGTTCAGTATTCAGAGCATGTTGAAGACTCTTCCAAAACTTAGAGGTAAATCTTGGATCTCGGTCAGACACAATAGATAGTGGTACTCCATGAAACCGTACCACTTCCCTGATATATATCCGTGCCAGTTGATCCAAGGAGAAATCCTCTCGAATAGAAATGAAGTGTGCAGTCTTTGTAAGACGATCCACAATAACCCAGACTGCATTGTTGCTTTTGGATGTCCTTGGAAGTCCAGTGACGAAGTCCATGGTGATGTTCTCCCATTTCCATTCTGGTATGGGCAATGGTTGCATCATCCCCTTAGACTTCTGCCTCTCTTCCTTCACTTGCTGACACACCAGGCACTTTGATGTATATTCGGCGATCTCCTTCTTCATATTATCCCACCAAAAGTTTTCTCGGAGATCTCGATACATCTTTGTGCTCCCTGGGTGAATAGAGAAATTTGACCTATGTGCATCATCCAAAAGTTCCTTCTTCAGCTCCGAACTTGATGGGACACATAGTCTTTTCCCAAACCGCACAATTCCTTCTTCATTAACATTAAACTCTGAGGATTTTCCCTTTTTGATAGCTTCCACTTTTTCTTGGATTCTCGCATCATCCTTTTGAGCATCCTTTAACCTTTCCAAAAGAGATGGTTGAGCAATCATTTGTGAAAGGATTGATGATGTTCCCTTCTTTATGATTCCCACGTCCATCTTCATCAAGTCTAAGAAGATTGGATCCTTCTCAATTCTCATCATTGATAGAATTGATGGATCCTTTCTACTTAGGGCATCTGCCACCTTGTTCGCCTTCCCAGGGTGGTAATGTATTGAACAGTCATAATCCTTTATGAGCTCTATCCATCTTCTCTGGCGCATATTAAGCTCTTTCTGTGTGAATATATATTTAAGACTCTTGTGGTCAGTATATATCTCACATTTCTCTCCATAGAGATAATGCCGCCAGATTTTCAAGGCAAAGATCACCGCAGCCAACTCCAGATCATGCGTTGGATAGTTTCTCTCATGGATTTTCAACTGTCTTGAGGCATAGGATATCACTTTATCATTCTGCATCAGCACACATCCTAAGCCCTTCTTCGAAGCATCACTGAATACCACAAAAATCTCCCCACTTGTGGGTAAAGTGAGCACAGGTGCAGTGATAAGCCTCCTTTTCAACTCCTTGAAGCTTTCTTCGCATTAATCACTCCAAGAAAACTTTACTCCCTTTCGAGTTAGCTTGGTAAGAGGGTTGGACAATCGTGAGAAGTTTCTCACAAATCGTCGATAATATCCAGCTAACCCCAAGAAGCTACTGATATCAGTTACCGATGTTGGCCTCGGCCATCCCTCAATTGCATCTGTTTTGGAGGGGTCCATAGATATCCCATTGCTTGTGATGATATGGCCCAAGAATGAGACCTCCTTCAACCAGAACTCACACTTGCTGTACTTGGCATAGAGCTTCTCCTTGCGCAAAGTCTCCAGTACAGTTCTTAAATGCTCCTCATGGTCCTCCTTGGTTTTGGAGTATATTAGAATATCATCTATAAAGACTACCACAAATTTATCTAGGTAATCTCTAAAGACTCTATTCATCAAGTCCATGAATATTGCTGGAGCATTGGTGAGTCCAAAAGGCATTACTATGAATTCATAGTGCCCGTACCTTGTACGAAAAGCAGTCTTGGGGATATCTTCCTTCTTCACCCTTACTTGATAATATCCCGACCGCAAGTCGACCTTGGAGAAGTATTGTGCTCCACGCAGCTGATCAAACAAGTCATCGATTCTTGGGAGAGGATACTTGTTCTTTATCATGATTTTGTTAAGTTCACGATAATCGATGCAAAGCCGCATTGACCCATCCTTCTTCTTGACGAAGAGGACTGGTGCACCCCATGGTGATGCACTTGGGCGTATAAACCCTTTGTCCAGATTCTCCTATAGTTGTTTCTTCAGTTCTTCAAGCTCAACCACAGCCATTATATATGGAGTCTTGGATATTGGTAGCGCCCCAGGTATAAGTTCAATTGAGAACTCAACATCTCTTCTTGGAGGAAGACCAGGAAGTTTCTCGAGAAATACTTCAGCGAATTCCCTCGCAATAGGCATTTCTTCAAGGGTGGTTTCTTCCTTGGACTCAATCATCTGAGCCAGATATGCGTGCTCATAAGGCAGTAATATCCATGCTTGAGATGATGGAGCTAAAGGAGATTCATCTTCCTCCTGACACTTGTAAAGAATCGGGGGTCGATTCTCTATATGGAGTGTGATTCCCCTCTCCCGACAATTTATGTTGGCTCTATATAAGGAAAGCCAATCCATGCCAAGAATTGCATCAAATTCCACCAAAGGGAGTATGAAGAGGTTCGCCAGGAAATTCAATCCACAGATTATAACACAGGAGGACTTATACTCATGGGATGCAATGATTGCCCCATTTTCCGTACTCACCGACATCTTTACTTCCATGATTTGTGGTGGTGCAGGGATTGTTCTACTAAACTTTTGAGATATAAAAGAATGCGTAGAACCTGAATCAAAAAGTACGTTCGCTATTCTTGAATGAATAACTAGCGTACCTGTCACCACTTCGTTGTCGGGGTTCACTTCGGCAGAAGTGATGGCAAAATATCTTCCTTGCTGTCTTGGAGGTTGTTGATTGCCTCCGATAACCCTTGGATTAGGGAACTGATTCGCAAAATGACCCGGTTCTTTGCATTTGAAGCATTGAACAACGCGTTGAGGTTCGAACGGAGCGTTCCTCCCCTCCGCCGCAGCCGCGGGTCCTTCTTGCTGACAGTTAACAGCTAGGTGCCCTTCTCTTCCACACTTGAAGCATTTTCTTGTCTCCCTAAGGCAATTTCCAGGGTGCTTTTTTCCACACTTTTGGCAAGTGGGGTGCTGGAATTTCTTAGCGCCGTTGGATTTATCCATTAGACCACCAGCATTGAAGTCCACCTTCCTCTTCTTGTCCCCATGATACCCCTGTGATTCTCCAATCTCCATTTCATCCTTGAGGGCACATCAGACAATTTCCTCATAGCTGTCGAAGTCATGGATCTCTAATGCTTTCCGCAAGCTAGGCTTCAGCCCACCAAAGAAGCGGTCAACCTTGCATTCGGGGGTAACGACAAAGCCGGAAGCGTATCGTACAAGCCTTGTGAAGTTTGCCTCGTACGCTCCCACAGATTCCTCATCTTTCTGCTTGAGGGAAAGGAAGTCCCTTTCCATCTTAAGACGGAGGGTGCGTGGAAAATATTTATCGAAAAACATCTTCCGGAATACCTTCCATTCCAAAGCCTCGATCTCCTCCTCAGGCTTCGTATTTTTGATCAACGTCCACCATTGATCAGCTTCACCCTCCATACGATAAGCCGCCAGGAGAACCTTCTCTTTTTCAGAGCATTGGAGGATGGAGAATATCTTTTCAATGGAGTTGATCCATTGTTCAGCAATCGTGGGATCGGATGATCCACTAAAAGTAGGAGGCCTTTGTCTCATGAAGCTTTCAATAGCGACATGTTCTTTCTTAGGGGGGGTTGAACGTTCCTCTTGACCAGTGTTTCTATTCAAAACTTGAGTTAGCTGAGAGAGAAGCGTGACAAAGTTTGCGATTCCCACTCCCATTGGATTGGGCATCTCATAAGTACAATCATCCCACTGATCTTCACAACGGTTGTTAGCCCGAGTTCTCCTATTACCGGCCATTGGCTGGAATAAAAGGAATGTTAGGGGTAACACATAAAGGGTAATCCAAAGACAAAATTTGATGACTTATAAATAAACTTTAATCTCATTAACTCAAGAGTCTATATGATTCAATCCAGGCTTTTCATGATCTTCCTTCTAACATATATCCTTAGGGGCATTTTTCCCTTAATAAGGGTTCATACTAATATTGTGAATTTATCAAAACATATCCCCCGGGAGTGTCGTAACCAAGAGTGCAGCAAGGCCCATTGTCGTGCACCAGTTCCCGTTCGAGTCTAGCTCAAAGCGGTGTTTTCGGGTTTTACCCCTAGGATACATTTGTGCCAGAGCCGCCTCTACCTGCTCGTATCCAGACAGGGATGTATTTGTTTGATAAACCACTTACTTAGTATTTAACAAAACTTAGGGATGTTTTTATTATGATTAGTCTTGTATCTAAGGCTTTACTAGGGTTTCTTAATCCCAAAAATAACTAAACCTATCCTCTGATACCAACTATGACAACCCTGCTTTTTATTACAACTTAAACATGCTTTATTACATAAAACTTCACTTGATACAACAAAGAAGATCGAGAGGTTTATTGTCCTTGGGGCTTAGGATCATTACATAAAAACTTTAAACTTTAAATACAACATCCTTATTGAAAACTTCCTTTACATGACCACTACATTCCTTCGTACTTAGCATTGCATGGGATAACCTGAGGACATGCATAAGAAAAGGGTGAGCTATAAAGCCCAGTAAGGGAGTACACAATGAATAACATGAGGAGTACAATACATGTTAGGCAATAGTCATATCAATAGAGCATAAGAGAGACATGAACATAAAGGCATGATAAAGAATGATATTCATAACATGGAAATGTGGCAACAACACTTAACATTGAATTAGCATGAGCCGAGGCTCATTGCACATGGAGCATGAGTAAACCCTCATTGCACTTGAAGCTCGAGTAAACCCTCGTTGCACTTGAATTAGCATGAGTCAACACTCATTGCACATGACGTATCATGATACTATACTTTACCCAATGCATTGGAGCGCTATCAGGGCGCACCCTTCTTAAACATTTCATTTCATGCATAAGTGTGCCACATGGATCATAAAACATGGATTCATAAAACATAATCATTTATTCCACGATAAAGGAATGTGGAATTCATACATGAAACTTTACAATCAATAAGTAAATGTGCATAAAGGTGAATACCCTTGATGGAGAAATGGGCATGGTATTCACTACACAATGATATTGGCGTAGAAAATCGGTGTGATTTCGGCAGCGTAACGGCGTGACATAAGAATTCATAAAAAAGGCTGATGAGAGGGAAATGGGTTCCTCATCATATTTACATGTAATGGACAGTAAGAAGGTCATATATATACATGTCCTAACAATTGAAAAGGAATTTAGATTCATGATACAAAAGTATTGCTTGAATATTAAAGAGGAGAAAAAGGTTCCTTTCGGAATTTCGGCATAGTAACGGGTGTACATGGGAGGCATTTAATGAGAGAGAAAGGGGTCTCCCATAATTCAAACAATAAGAGGGAAGTATGGGAGAGGTGCGAAACCATACCCCAACATTCATAAATGAAATTAAAAGGGCAATACAACTTAAAGAAAATTGACAAAAATGAGAAAGGAAGAAAAACCCTTACTTGGAAGTGTGCTTCCAAAGGCTAGAGAGAGGCTTGTGAGAGGCTTCTTGGGAGCTTGGGGCACCTTGGGAGGATTCTAGAGAGAGTAGGGCAGAGGTTGGATGAACTTCAAGGGCTTTGAGTGAGGAGGAAGTGGGAGCTTGGGTGGGTTTATATAGGAAAGGTGAGAGAATTATTTATTATTTAGGTTTGGGACCCCTTATATTAAAATAATCCAAACCACAAACCATCCCATGGTATTTACCCATGGTTTCTGGAAAAGGAAAGAGGAAAACAATATTTTACAAGTCCAAGGTCCTAACTTATTAAAAAATTAGTGTTGCTTATGTGGAGGTGAGTCACACTCCCATGGAAATTAATTTAAAAAGGCAAAGTGTTGAATAAGTCTTGAGGGCTCCATTAATGCTTTGAAAAGTGAGTCAAACAAACCCAAAACCTCATTATTTTAATGATAAAACACATATTGGCCGAACATAAGGATTATGGTATTTTATTACATCACCATTGGGTCATTATGATGTCATAAAACACATTATATATTTAAATGGTATTTAATTTTTACCCAAAAATTTGACTGTCTCAGAAAATTATGAAAAATTCACCGTTGGATAATTTCGACGTCCTGATTCCAAAAATAATATTTATTTTATCTAAATAATTTTCTAAATATGTGAATTTTCACTTTTAAAATAAAAACTGACATTTATAAAAAATTCACGGGTTTTGACAGAAATGGCTTTCAAACCTTAATAAAAATTTTAATTGCATTCATAAAATTATAAGATCATTTATATTTAATAAAAATTAATTTAATATTAATAATAATATTTTATTAAAATATTATTTAATTCAAAAATCCTTTAATTTAATAAAATATAATTCTTAATTAAATAATAACTAAAAACATCATTTGTACTTTAAAAACTAATTACAATGCATCAAAAATGACTAGAAATTATATTCATTATTATATACAAAAATAATGTACATGAACATGGTGCTACTTATTTGTTACATAACCCCTTAAAATAGCCGCATAAGACCTAAGGGTAAGGTGTGCGATGGTGACAGACTCTTGGGGTTGCTCGGAAAACATTGCTCGAGTGGTAATCTCTATCAACTTCCATTTTTCCCGTAGACGATCACGTTCGAGCTTGACTTGATGAAGCTCAGCTTGGGCTTGGTCAAGGGCAAAGCCCAAAGACGCCACCTCCTTTCCGAGCTCTGACAAATGGGCTTCGTAAGGGGCAATTCTACTGGATGAGGCCATCGCTTCCTTTGTCTGAGTAGAAAATTGGTTCGTTAAAGCCTTATATTTAAACTACCCAGATGATCACTGTTCAACGGCTATAAAAGTAACGGTCACAAATCTTAACGTTAAACTAAAGAAGTTGACATCTTATAAAAACATTTTTTTTTCATAAAGAAACATTTAACTGGATCAAGAGGGATTTTCCATTAATGAAACTTTGGGTCGTTACAACAGGTCACATACCTTCCAACGATAAGTGGTAGATTTTTACACGAGATTGAACAAATCCTATTCATTGAAAATAAAAAATATCCCATATCATTTTTATTATTCTATGGAGAATTATTTGGTAAAACACCAAGTGATAACGAAGCTAAGTGAGGAGTTGTTTATAGGGCATGAAACTTACTATCCCTTCCACTAACGTCTCAAGAACACAATAAATAGCTACTTTTATTTTAATGTTTCATTATATAAACATTTAAATAAAGGATTGAAAGATCTATAGGACACCAATACTCATGAAATATGCATAATATGCATCCAAGAACCATAAAAAATGTCTCTATCCTGATAGGTTATTGAACAACAACAAAGTCGTATGACTCTAAACTACATGACCAAGTCACAGTCGGATGACGATTAAGATGCATGAGAAAATACTAATATCGTGATGATTTTACTATAATATAAATCATAGTCACATAACATTTAGCTACATGATAAGTCCTATATACATGAAGTTATTTTGTATGGTTGTGTGATTACTGCATAACATGAAACTACATGTAACATATCCCAATCACTAAATGATAAACTATGAGACATATCAATATCTGAGAGATATTATTAGAATCATGTGGAAGTTATTGTTTTTATATGTACCACCAATGAAGTAAATTCTAATCCCAAGATATATAAAAAAATCACCAACACCCCCAATAACCTAATGACTGTGTTATCTGACTGGAATCCTCCTAAGACACTTAGATATGGGAATCAAGTTCACCTTTGCGATGCAAGATTGAGGGAGAAAACTCATATCCCTGATAGTTCAAACAAATTCTACTATTATATCCAGGAATAAATCATGGGGAAGACATAGATCCATGCCCCTGTGCTTAAAGAAAATCATCAAATTCTAATAGAATAAGAAGGAAAAGAGTGGTAAGACATCCCCACTTAAATCAAATACATAATCCATTATATCATGGAAGGTGATAGAATGTAGGAATATAATCATGTACATATTATTTTTAGGTGTTGGTACTTTTTGAAGTCATCAAAGGATCTATGTTGGTATATTCTAGTGATGATATAGGGAAATTCCTATATTACTATCCTAATAGCAGGAGAATCACACAAATATGATTACTATAAACAAGTGGTTAATCAGGGGAAAGTTTACAATATTACTCCTATCTAATAGGATTATCAGTGTATTCCATTAAAGGATCCATCATAAGATTAGGATTATATCTATATTCCAATGGGGGCTCACCATGTGAGAGAAGCATATTCCTCCAAAAAGGATCATATTACCATATAAAAATATTGACAGCATACTAAAAAGTCATATGATTGGTAAAATATACCCATTTTGACTAGGGTTCACTAAATGAGAGCGACACATGCCTTGGTACAGGCTCATAATTTTATTAAAAAAGGCCAGAAACATACCCAAAAGGAATAGGACCATGATGGTATCCTTATTATGACTCAGGATCTCAAAGTGAGATCAGAACATGCCTTGTGGGAGGCTCATATCCCTAAAAATGAAGTTACTTGAAATATTATTATAGATTAAAATAAGAGGCTCATACTCCTTCTATCTTGAAGGTCCGTTGATATATTCTGATGGGGGATTCATATATGAATGAGGGTCATATACCCATTTTAGAAAGGATGGTTGGTATATCTTGGACACCACCTATAGGATGAATCATATCACAACATACAATATAGAATCTCATTAGAATACTCTAGAATATTCTTAGTATCATAATCATATCCCCACAACACCATACAATTATCAACATATTCCAACATTCATTTGGAGAAGGCTTGTATACCTGCTCAACCCCAAAATCCAAGACATTATATTCTATTCACGATGTATAATGATCCTCATTTCTCTAAACCACTAAATGAATGTGTCTTTGAGACTATTTGATGCACATCTATAATAACTCAAGGGTCTGTTGAATATTTATCCAAAGTAGAAGATGATCACTATAATTATAGTTTACCTCACTGTAGTACAGAGATGGATTTTCGGGAATCTACTAATGACATCCACAATGGTCAATCTCCCTAGAGTGATATTAATCTCTCAGACAAGGAAATACTCCCCTTCCCAGAAGCCTTCATATAAAGAGTTTCCCAAAAACATGACACCTTTGTTAGGAGAGGTGCTAGAAATTCTGAGGGTGACTATATATAGTACCTTGAAAACCATCAGTGACTCCACCCCTTAGTTAGCGGGTGAACTAAAGAGGCTGCCTTTATGGTTTGACTAGTTAAAGACATAAAGTCATAATAAAAAGGATGTTAACATGGATATATGAAGTTAGTCTTCCAAAACAAAACCTCCCAAACATGTCGAGGACCACTTCTGCTTCCAATTACAAGATAAAAAATTGTTCAAAAAAGTATTTCAAGCATTACATTTTCCTAAATATAAAAGAGAATTATTAGATATTAGAAGATATAAACATACCTTATACGGGATATGATGGTCACCACCAAATATTAAATACACTTTACTATCAATGGGACATGTCATCGTCCTCTGTGGCCCGACACCCAAGTATGAAAGAGCATAAGAAATTACTACAACATGTTTTATATGAATCCTCAAAACTCTATAACTGGTTTTAAATGTTCTATAAAATTATTGAATCTAAATATAGTGAAGGAATGAATTTAATCTTATATTTCTGGGCTTATCCTCTCCCTGATGAAAACATAAGAGAAAAAAATAAGCTTTATAATCTCTCTACAATGACTCCAGATGTTTTTAAGGAAAATGTATCTTCCCGTATCATCTATCACCATCATAGGGATAGATATTTTCTCATATAATCAACCATGTCAGAAAATGTCACAAAAAACTCAGATATTTAATAATAATAGGGCGACCATAGGAATTCTTCTAACCTATTTCAGAAATTCTTATTTACCATGATCGATTAGTGTAGATAGTTGAATCTGGGTATTGATGAAGACCTGAATACCATGTTGATTAGAATTTCCATGCCACTCAAGGAGAAAGAGATATACATTTCATTCTTAAAGAAACATTGATATGTGTTCTCTAGGAATTAAATAGAAAGTCTTGGTTTAAAAATCGATGCTTCTACACACTATCTTATCTTACCCAATTACCATAGATATTTTAAGAAAAAAACAACATAATACACCCATATCATGCTTTCCAGTCATGGAAGAAAGTATATAAACTATAAAAATCCCAATGTCCTATTGGTTTCATGTTAAGCTGTAGAATACATTCTTACCATGTGAAGCTAAACTATATAGAATAATTCATTGAATTAAAACTTTAAACAACACAACATCTCCCATCCTTGTTTAATGACATTAAACTGTATGATATGACCTTATCACATTACGTTAAACAACATGATATTCTGTTACCACAGAATATTAAATAAAATAGAAGACATCCTCACCACATGACATAAAACTACATTGGAATCATTATCTAACCGATGATTCACTACACATGAGCTAGATCTTCGAGAAAGATAAATGAAGTTCCCTTGTCCCTATGTGAGAGTCAGATCCACATAGGGAATATCCCCATCCAAAAACTATGTGTGTCTTGATTCCTATCATCACAGGATATGTAGTGATCCCAAGATATAAAATCTTGTGTCCATCCACAATATATTCCTCCTGATCATAGGAAATTAGGTTTTCGGACAATGTTTAAGACTTTTTTCCATATATGGTAACCGTTATCCATACCACATGATGTTAAAATACATGGATGAAATCCACTCTACATGTCATTAAACAACAATATTTTTTAAGAACTAAGAATGGATTGATTCCTACTATTACAGAATATACAGTGAAACAAAGAATCCCTTCGTGGGTCCAACCAAAATATTTATTTTTTTCATATCAAATCACATTTTTCCTTACTGTATGATGTTAAACTTCATGGATGGAATCCTTTATGAAAGATGTTAAACTACAAAATTTTTCAAAACTACATACATATTTATTACCACTCTAATGAGATACATAGTGAGGACTAGATCCTATATCTTGGTTTATCCACCATATGATACAAAGTTACACCACCCTTCCATTTAATTTCTTATGTGCAGTGATAAAAACCATTTCTATTATTTGTTTCTCACATAGTGCATAATTCATGTTGGATTAGGAATTTTGTTAAAGGCTTCCCTATATGATCAAGATCTACCAGCTCATTATAGGGTTAGCATGGTCCTGGATGAAATAACTTAAAAGGAATGTAATACATTCTTACTACATGATGTTAAACTGCATGGTTGATGTATCTTGCATGACATAAAACTACACATTTCTATGGACCTCACCTAAGAGAACCGATATCCTTGGTGCTATCCTACCACCACACCTCCATTTTATAAAAATGTGTAGATTTATTATTGTCATCCCATGATACATATTTATTCCCAAATCTGAAATCCGGATACCATATCCAACAATCAGTAGTATCAATTCTCCCTTTGCATATGAGTCATACATGGGGGGATGGTTCGACACTAAATAAATATGCGGGGATTGATTCCTATCATTACATGATATTTTATTATTCTAGGATCTTCAATATTGGATCCTATTGAAATAATACATAGGAACAATTCATTATACATGTGTGGGTTAGAACTATATGAATATTTTCCCATTTGTGAACAATGCATGGCATTATTCGTGTCATCACAAGATACATATTGACACTGAGATCTCTAATCATGGGTACAACCACAAAAATCCGTGAGAAAAATACCCCCTCTGTATATGGGTATGACATACATAGAGATTTTCCCATTCAATAACAACATATTTCATGATTTATATTATCATAGGATACAAAGTGATTCCTGGATCTCAAATCCTGGGTCTAGCTACAAAAATCCATAGGAATAATACCCTCTTCGCATATGGGTTAGACCTACATGGATAATTTCTCATTCAAGAACTATATGTTTATTGATTACAATTACAATAGGATAAATAGTGACACCTATATCTATAATCCTAGGTCAATACATAAGATAAAAAATGCCCCCCTTCCTACGTACGAGTCAGACCTCTACATGGAACATCCATGAAAGAACTATGAAAATCTTTATTCATACCATAACTAGTTATATAGTGATACCTAGATCAACATTATTTGGTTTAGAAACAACATATAAAATTATAAAAATGAACCCGTATCTATATATGGGGTGTACAAATGCAATGAATTATCTAAGACCCACTCTAACACATCTCATTCGACTGCTCAATTATCCCTTTATTCTCATGCGTAGCATGAAGCATGCGAGTTTAGGGAACCAAATAATCCATTCTAGCCAATGTTAACAAGACACATATTATAACGAGAACTATTTTCAATTAAAAATACCTTAAACTTAATGAAAAAATACCTTTATATTTCAAAAATAATAAAATCACCATATACCTATTTTTAAGGAGGATCGAATCATACATGATCATTATACCTATGCACAAGTCAGTTCTACCTACAACTTTTATTCACACATAATAAATATGCACAAGAAGGGATTTTTCATATGGATACCCACAAAATATATTAATAATGGATAAAACATCCTACCTATAGATAACATCCCTAACCATTGAAAATTATCCCCAAGAAATTCTTGGTAAATATTCACATCTGTTTCCACATCCATACCGTATGACCATAAACTAGAAATAAAGGAAAATTTCCTTAACACATGACATTAAACTGAATAGAACAAATCCATGTTCCATGAAATTAAACTAAATTAGAGATACTTGCACACTACATGAAATTAAAGGTATAGTCCATCACCAATCATCATTCATTATCAATGTTCCAAAAGAGGTTGATCTCGTTCAACAAGAGAATAGGGTGCTTCCATAATCTTTTTGTGAACCTCATCCTATAAGTCACACATCATGTTTTGAGTACCATGTGTTTCTGAAAACCTTTCATGTAATTGGGAAAGAAAAAGTAGATCTATCTATTTTGATATTTCTAGTGATCCATAAGGGATTTTATCTACCAACCAGAGACATCTCGTCCCTGCAAAAAATGGTTTTTGATCATTGTGACCCTAACATCACCATGAAAAAACTCAGAACCAAAGGGTGTTCTGGGCCGTCCCTGACATGATTTTCCCATATCTTTACCGATGACCTGAGATACTCCATCAATGATTTAAAATACTTCTATCTATTGATCATAATGATGTTGGATTACTCTTGACCCTAGGTATCCTATTTAGGTTGTTGTATAACATTACCCTTATACCAGGTACATATACATCAGGACCATAAACTCTAAGAACTTTGATCAAATATATAAAACCTTAAACTTTGGCCTTTTATAGTCCAAATAGAAATAGATTAAATATCTAGTGAATGAGAAATAAAACATGTAATGTTGAAATCCCACAAAGGGTGTCATAAGAAAAATTCAAGTCGCCACTCACTAAAATATTCATCTCTAGAGTTTAGAAAAAATTTAAAGAATAAATGAACAATGAATAAATCTTATAGGGACAAATTTGTGTTATTATTAATAGATGATCCTTTCTTACTAGACCCCCAGGTCATAGAAAATGTTAGAGTAATGGGTTTTTTACATCTCCTCATCATGATAACCTGTTCACTATGCAATGATACAACTTTTAGTGTTCTCAAACCCTTTATGAATATTACGTTTTCCATAAAACAAACTTCTTGTATTGAGAAACTTCAGTTAGATAAACCTTCCATGCCCCTTTTAATGGAAAATAGATCTCTTTGGTTGAACTTGTTATCAATTCATAAGGGATTTGACCTACCAACCAAAAACTTCTTTGGCCAGTAGGAATATAATTTTGGTCCCTATGATCCTATCATCAACATGGATGAAATCATCACCTTAGGGTGTTCTAGGTTAACAATGTCATGATTTTCCCATACCATCCTCATGAAATTATCATTTTTAAGTGTGACTTACAACTCCCATAACCAGAATATTCAAGTGTATTCGACATCCTTGATGTTACATCACTGTGGATGTTCCCCTTTCTCAATGAAGGTATGTGACAATCTATGACTGAGCCTTTTTATTGACCAAACCATGTGAATTGAAACCAAATGGTGTATGGTTAGAGAATACAAAATTAAAACCAAGTTTCCCTAAGGTTCCATAACCTTCCTTAGATATCCTTTTATCTATATCCCAATTCATCAGGCAGACGTTGAGTCTTCACCAATTTTCCCTAGCCCTCGTAAATGAGTGTAGTTTCCCTCTACCTGACCGTGCATGTAAACCATATCATTTAATTCATAAGGGTTTTGACCAAAAAACAAGAGGAATATCCTCCTATAATGAAATAAGAACTAATTATTATGTTCCTTGGTGACACCCTAGTGGAACTTATCACCTTATAGTGTTTTGGTTTGTCCCTAGTATGTATGACCCATTATGTGATTCATCGATTCCAAATCCTACACCCATGATTTTCACAACTCGTATTCTAAATATCCCAGTGGATTATAATTCAATAATATTCTTACCAATAACCAATATCATCTCTTCTAAATCCCCCATAGAACTTGTTAAAGAGCGGGGATAACTTTATTTAATCTTGAATTTGGGAACTAAGGGTCCATGCATATGGTAAAATGACCCACCAAAAAGAGGAATATACTCATTATAAAAGAGGAACTCTAATCTCCACGTTTTCCAATAACACTATGGAAGAATTATAAACTTTAGGGTGTTTTGGGTGATAAATTGTATGTCTGTCCCATTTCATATTCATCAATCAAGTCCTGGATGTAAGATATTAAACTGCATGCCATTCTAAAGTTTGATCAAGAAGACTCTAAACTAATAATAGTAAAAATTATGATATAGAATACTCTAATATACTCATAGTATAAAGCACAATATAAAAGACTCTAAACTACAAACATTAGATGGTCTGAGCTAGAAGACCCTAAACTACAACACAACAATGGTCTAGTTTTCTAGACCTTAGAATAACCAATTGAAAGAGGCATAATACTCTCCATGTTAAAAACTCAGAAAGAGAATCCTAGAAAAAGTAAAGTCTCTTATAATTGGATATATTTTTTTAAATCTAAGAAATATTGAGAATTTATGAAATAAAAGAGTAAAAAGCTAGTCTGGTTGAAAACCTACAAGGGGGAAACCTGAGAATATTCCAAGTCCATGTATGATAAGCCTTCCCCTATATAATTCATTGAAAAAAATCAGTGAATTGAAATAAATATGATAAAAATATTGTAGGGATCATTACTTGTACCGAAAAACAATAAACCTATGTTTAGTAAGTACAATAACACAGGCATAAATTAGAACATTCCCCCCATGCGATGTATGTCTTTACCAAAATATCTTAGTAAATTAGGCAATATTACCTATCAATGAGTAATCTCATGTCGGTGGTAATTCATGATCATTTATCAATAAAAATTAGTTTTGAGTGAAGAAGTAAAATACATGATTTTGGGTTTATTTGGTATTACACAAAGGATGCGTATCATTGATGATTTGTGCAATATCACCACCAAATTAGGGATCTATACCTAGGGTTTAATCACAAAACCATGATACTTCCCTTCTAACATATGAAATAGACCTATGTAAGGAAAATCATCCTAGAGTTACTTTTCGATGAACCTATATTCCCAATGCATGAGCTTGATAGGAATTATATTTTATCTTAGGACTATCTACGACATGATTCCCATTCTCATGGTATATATAGTGATGTCTAAGTAACTCACTTTGGTTCTATCTAGAAGTTATTTTCCACTAAATCCCTATTCCATCTTGGAATTTATACACATTACTATTTTAGGGTATTCAATCCGCAAGACACTTGTACTTCTTATCTTGTATTCATCCAATAAATCATGATCAGAAGTCTCCTATTTATAGCACATAAAATTCCATAGTAAACACGCTATGGAAAAATTATATCATGGGGATCAATATCAAATCCCATCAGTTGTTTAGATATATGTAAAATTGATATGTTTTTTCCTTGGAACCAGAGTTGTTTTTGATTAAAATGAATATAATTATATGGGGGGGGTACTTTTGTTGACACCTATAATTTTGTGCTATGAAATTTTCAAGAGAATATTTGAAATGTGTGTAGACTATGAAAAAAATACCGATATACTTTTCTTGAAGTAATCAAAGATAGAAATACTTGAAGAATATAGTCTTGTAATTTTATTTATAAGGGAATATATATTGGAAAAAATATGTATCTATTTTACTTAATATTATACCTATAATTATTTATAGTGACCTTTTCTAACAATACGGGGAAAACTAAGGAAACCGACTAGCTGGCGCGGCCATGGGAACATGTGGGAGTATGGATCAGCCTCACCCTAGGAGCCAGCCAACCAGCCAACTGAGATGTTTGGATGTGGGAAACATGATATCATATGGTTCACTCATAGGGAATATGATGATTGTGTGCCTAAGTGGGGTGCGAAATGGGTGGGCCTAACTGGTGAGGGTGTGGGTGCATGTATCGTGGGAGCTTATCCCACATCTGGATTAAGAGGCAGATGACAAATTTAGGCTTGTTAAGAGGAGATAGAACACCAAATTTTTTTATATGGGATAGATGAGTAGTATTAACACTATTACTCCATAAAAAATAAAAATAGAACCATGAAATCCCGATCAATCAGATACTAGATTTTCGATCACTCATACACATCATCTTCAACCCTCTGCTAGCCCGCCACACTCCAAACACCGATGAGACACATGGAGTCTCCCCATCACCAAATTCCATGCATGATAAAAACATACAATGACCAAATCAAGATCACGGGGAAAACACTGAACCACCACTGGAGATAGAAACGTCACATGAAGGGATGTTGATTATCATAATGATGTCACATCATTAAGAGAATGATCATGTCATTGTCCACCAACCCATCACAAGAATATTAAAGGGTCATACGATGGCATAATGATGATCATGAGAATAAATTTGGACAACAATTCAGCTTTTCATGAAGGATAACATAACTCCCTATCATGAAAGCATCCCATTTTTGGAACATGAAAATCCTTCAAACCATCACACGAGGCCCTAAACAATAGTCTAGAAAGACACAAAATTAACAACCAATAATCATGTGATCCCTTGGAGATGATAAAATGAATCTCTAGCGGCAATCCAAAATACCATCATGTGAATCCATATCGTTATCACATGATTATTTTCATGTAAATCGTCCACTTCATTCATCTAGTGCAGGTGACACATTCTTCGTGAAAGGTGGAATCAACATAAGCCAACCTTCATCTACATAAACCCCTTATCCCCATATAAAAATGCAAATAAAAGGGGAGAGAAAGGGGAGTGAATTTGAGTAGGGTAAAATAGGAGGATAATATCAATTTCATATTTAGAGATCATCTCTAGGTAATATTGAGGATCCCATCATAGGAAATTTTTTTAGGATTCCACCATAAGAATATGTCGTGTGATCAAATTAAGATCATGTTGTTGTATGAAAAAAAATATCATGGAAAAAATCTATTAAGATATTCCACTACTTAGCCACAAATATCCATAGGTATGCATCCCTGTCATGCAAACACACCTCCCTTGACATGAATCTTTAATTTTAATAAGAACTAGTGTACATGCAATTCGGCCATGCACCCCATATTCTATTCATATCACCATCCTTTCATGCATCCCTAGTGTGTGCCCCCTTTTCATATTTTGAAAATCACTCACAATACCCCCTTTGGATCACATGATTGTATTAATAATAAAAAAACATGTTATGAAATAGTGTGGGATCCTGTTATTGAATGCTTGTATAAGGATCATATGTGAGCTATGTTTCATGATGATTTATAAGACAAGAAAATCCCTTGGTCTTGTGGTTCCTCTATTTAGACACCTAGTGTAGGATCATAGTAAAGAAAGACCATCATGCTAGTATCTTTAGACATACACTAGTGGATGATTAGTCTATGTTGAGAGTCTTAAATAAGGGATCATTCAAACCTTTGGTCTTCTTATGCTGCGATCCTTCAGGTCTCATGACGTTCAATCATAACAATATATGTGGATGCCTTCACCTATAAAACCCTTGAAGATCCCCAAACATCCAAAGGAAGCACCTTGAATATGAACCCCAGGCAAGAAAATGGTTCTATAGTCCTTGATTGACAACCCTTGTCCATACCATTTCTCCAGTGTGCATCCTTTGTTCATATTAACAGAACACATCATAAGACCCCCATTATGGTCATGCGAATCACGTGAGCCATGGGGTTTCATGATAATCATTAATGTGGGGATTCCTCAACTCATATGAGGACTTGTAATGAACTAGAGACCCTATCTTGGCCCTCATGTCAGCATATAAACTCTATGAGGGGCGACTATAAAGTAATAATTTTTAACATGCCACTCCAATAGTTGGAGGGGCACATAATCATGAACATGTTCAAGAAACACCCCCACATGATTCAATTAGGGTCACACAATCAATATATTATTTATTGGTATTGGGATTCCCTTAGAAGGTTTTAGATGTGTCACTTTTATCAAAAAAAGACCTTGGAAAATTCACATTGATCTCATGATAGGCCTTACATAATCTAGATTGATCATGTAATAACATATCGAAATTCCATCACGGTCATGAAAAAACCATTGAATATGTCCACTTTGATTGTCACACCCCAACCAATGCTTTATTTTAACTTAATTATTTTAGGGTCTCACTTTTGAGATATGGATTGAACCCGTTCTATTTTAAAAGAAATTGGGATCTTATATGGGTGCATGACTGTACGCACGACCGTGTGTAGCGGCTAACCTTAATAAGGGAACATTTTATGAATAAATTTATTATTACATGGACGCGCGACTATGGCACGACCATGTATGCGTCTATGCACAGAGTCCAGACTCAATAATTAATGAAATTATTTTACGACTCGTTCTATTATTTTAGATTAATCATTAGTATTATTATTGTTTAATTAATATTTAAATTAGGTTATTATTATCCTTGTCATTTCAACTAATATTAAATTTTGTTGTGATATTTAATTGTGGTCTCAATGATAAAATTATTTTTGTGTTTTTTTAATAATAATAATATTATTATTATTAATATTATGATAATTATTATTATTATTATCATAAATACTTCACATAGGCTTTTAATATTAAATTTTTTGTTATAATTGTAAATTTTTTAACATATTATTATTATTATCATTATTATTTTATTAGATTGGTTTTTATTTTTTTTAGAATTTATTTCACCTTATTTTTTTATTCTTTTATTTCTTTCTCTTTCTTTCTTCTTCTTCTTGTTTTTCTCTTATTTCACTTTTACCCCATCACACAAGGCCTCCCCCATTTCCCCGATTTTCATTTCACTACTCCCCCTCCTAACTGAACCCACACCAGACATCCCCTCCCCTTGCCTTCCTCCGGCACAACCTACTTCGGCGCGGCCTCCTCTGGCATGGCCTCCTCCAGCACAACCTCCTCTGGCACGGACATCCCCTCCCCTTTCCTTCCTCCACTGGTGTGGCCTTCTCTGGCACGACGAAGCATCCTCCGGTGCAGACTATCCCTCCCCTTCGCTCCTCCTCATTGGACCGACTACAATCGAACCACACCGTCACCCGACCGGCCTCCTCTGACCCACCGAAACCACCACGCGTGCCTTCCATTGCTCGACCGAACACCTGACGACATTCCCTCTTTTTTTTCTAGCACCGCACAATCCCAACAGCCTCCTCAGAGCTCCAGATAACCTCCCGCACCCTCATTGTAGGTGTGTTTCCCTCCGATCGGGTTGTTCTTCCATTTTGGGTAATTTTTCGGTTAGGGTTTTGTTTGAGATTGGTTTGTTTATGGTTTAATTGGTCCAATTTTTGTATTTTAGGTTATTGTTGTGTTTGATTGTGGTGCGTTTGGAATGCGACATGAGTTTCACACCAATTTGCAAATTCGGTCTACACCGAGGTAGGTGATTCCATGTGTAATCATTATTTGATGAATTATTTTGTGAGTTTAATTAATTAATCATGTTTATTTATTAGTTTTCATGATTTGAATTTGGTTATTTTTGAAATTTTATGTACTTTTGACATGTTAGTAGCATGTGGTGAAATAAGTGTGCAATTTTCTGTGAAAATCCATGTTGAGCAGTTGAGTAATTTTTTATATAAATTGTGCAGTTTGAGTTTTGGTGTTGTGTCATGGTGCGCTTAGTTTTAGAAAGGATGTTTTGAGAGTGTTATTGGTGTAAACCTTTGATGTGACTTTTAAAATGTTTTATAAATTGTTTAAGTGTTTAATTATTTTATTAAATTATATGTAATGTGAGTTATCCCATGGGGGTTTGAGTCATTGGTAGTAAAGACCTATGTAAATACATATACATGAAAATGTATATGCATGTGGGTGAAGCGGTCATGGGTTTCCCTTGTCAAAAGAGGTGTTTTTTATGTAGGTTTCCTATGCCTTTACCTTTAATTAGAGTTTCCGATTTCGCATGATGTTCCTTTAGAATTATTTTCTTCGGTTTATAAGAAATTAATAAGAATTATATATATTTCATTATGGTTATTGAAAAGTGGTCTCTTGTGTATTTGAACATGAAATGGGTATTTCCAAAATGTGTGTTGTTTTTTTTAAATTTGTTATGAAATTTCAACGACATGTTTGGCGTTCGAAGGGATTTGTTTCCAACATGGGTTTTGGTGTGAACACATGATTAAAAGATGATTTGATTTCCTAAAAATTATTACTTCATTTTAAGTGTGGTTTTTTTGTTTTAAAAAATAAACTGCTTTCATGTGTTCTAAAATGATTAATACTACTTGTAAAGTGATGGGGCCCATTTGGAACTTTGAGTTTGGTTTTCAAAAATTGAAAACCCCACTTGAGACATTCCCCTAGTTTGGAAAATGTGATGTAAGTGTTTATGTGTGGTTTGTGATATGTGCCTAGTAAATAGGCTTGTACATTTTTGTGTGACATATAGAAAAATGGGGATGAGATCAAGGTGGAGATCGGTGGTGAGAGGGTGGGTGTGTTTTTGAATAAAGAGAAACATGTGTTCATGTATGTTAGTTTTATGAAAACTCACCACCACTTGAAACTGAGCATAATGGGAAACTTTGGTATCTAGGTGGGTGAACTAGGACTTGTGGGCTAGTGTTCTAGATGTGAATTGACCCAGTTTCACTACAGGTTTGACGATTGAAACACTAACTAAACAAATTAATGACTAAGGGTCGTGGTCTTCTAAGACATGTTTCACCGAGACACGAAGATCCTAGGTCCCCAACTAATAGTAGCTTCTTAGGGACTTCCCATGGTTCTTGTGATATGATTTTAAATTTAATTGTTTCATGCTTGTTCCCTATTTTTTGAAAACCATATTTGAATCTAAATTTGTATCCTATTTGGATTTCTTATTAAAGGTAGTGGCATAGGGCATTGTTGTATTTTTGATTTCTTACTGAGCATCTCGGTGCTCACACCTACTATAAATTTTCAGTTTCAGGTTCTTGTTTTGGATCTCTCTTGCAGTAAGCTTGTTTTTGTGTTTGGTGGTGACCCATGAGTTCACTTGGAGGTATGTTTAACTTTCCATTATTGTTCTATTTTCAGTTGATTGTTTTTAGCTACATTTCTTAGTTTATGTTGATTTTTTATCTGTCTTTTTTGGGCTAAATAATTCCCAACTACCTCATTGTGGTGTCTGAAACTAGTTGCCAACCTGTGGGGATTGGGAATTCCCTTCGAACCAAGTCACAGAATGAGTCGGGCATCGGGTCGGATGACTACCAGGCCTGGTTCATGAAAAAATGGTATCATAGGGGGTTATGTTATTGTTATTTGGGGTGTCAGGTAGATCAGAGATAGGACTGTTGGTACTCGAGTGGTAGGTACTGGGAGAGAGTCGCGAACTCTTACTCGTTTCTATACTCCAGTAACTAGGGGTAGTTTGGGATTTCGGTTTTTGAAATTGGTCTATGTGGATGGGGGATGACAGTAGAACAAAATTGGTACTGCACGTGGCCTCACATGGAGTAGTGACCCATGTGATCCCCGAGAGTATGGTTCGACACTCCCAGTGTTTTCTGCTTTCCTAGGGAATGGTCTGCTAGACCATGTAGCCGAGTTAGACACGACCACTAGTCCTCCGCCTAGGTGATTTAATGTTTTTGATGTCTTGATTAAGTTTTTGGTTGCTGAAGAAGTGTTTTTATTAAGGAAAGCAGACCTTGGAGTTGCTTTTATTTTATTTTTTTGGTGTGAGTTTGGCATGCTTTATGGAGGGAGTTTCTTTTGATCCTTGTTTCTGTAAGTTGGTGTTTGATTTGTGAAAGATGAATTTCTTAAAGAAAATTTTGGGTTATTTGAAATCAAAGTGAGTTATTTTGGAAATGAAAAGATCTTTGAAAATTTTTCTTCAATTTTTGAAATGGTTTTGGAAAATGGTATTTTTGGAATATTGAAAATGATTTAATTTTTGGAAGTAAAAGAACCTTGTTTTGTCCAGTGGAATTCCAATGGGTGATTGCGTGTGAATTTGGAAGTGATTAATGTATTTTAGGTGGATTGTGTGGATGAGTTCCTGGGTGGCATGGAGATGAAAATTTGGAAGGAATCTACGAATATCAGTGGTGAGTGATTGATTTTAAAAGTTGCATCTTGTTTCCTGAAAAGTGGGGTTTTCTATAAAATGGGTTTTTAGGCTTTTGATTGGTTTTTTTTCAAATTGGAAAATGGTTTTGTGTCTGATATATGGGTGTTTGTTCTGTGATGTTTTTTGATTTATGGAAGGCTATTTTGTGTTTCTTTTTTGTGATATGTCCCCTAGAAATGTCCCATGGGCTTCCTGCAGGTCTCTCAGTTCTTGGAGTGGTGGAGTTGGGTTCTACTCGGTTGTGTCTACTGCTTATAGAAGTTGAGGTCGGTTTAATATCATTGAATGCTTTGGGAAAGATGGTAGTGTATCTAAATTTTGAGGGACTGAAAATGTTGGGTGTGTGTAGGTTGCCTCGAGTATGTTTAGAGGAGCGAGACTAAACTATTGAATGGTGATCATTTCATTTTCATTGCGAATAAGGATGTCTTGAACTATCCTTAAGACTAACTTCATCCCATAGTCATACCTAAGGAAGTGAAGGAGAGGAGAAATTGGTGGATCTTGTAGGTGTTCAACCAGTCAATAGGTAGAGAAGGATGTTCGTCGACCTTTCTGATGAGCTGGTTTCATGTTTCCCAGAAGTAGTGTGGAGTAATTAGTTTAAAAATCGTAATAGTTGTGATCTTGCTCATAATTTGGTAAGTGTAGGCCCCTCATCCGATGAGTGGTGTGAACTAAAGGGGCATGTTCCTAGAGTGATCCTTCCATTAGTTTGCATTGCGCTTTTGATAGAAAACCCAATCTCTTATCTCCAGTGTGGTCAGTCGGGAACTCTAAGTTGTTCACCGAAATTCTTAGTTGTCTTGTTGAAGAAGTGGCCGCTTGGGGCACATGGATAGGTATGCAAGTTGCTTTTCCAGTGGAGGAAGTTCCATTCAGAGGTGGTTAGCTTATGAATACGAGGTGATATATTCCTCAGACATTGGGGCCCCAACTATAGGCCTCATGGCAAAGCTTGTGCGCAGTCCAAACTCGTCGGACGTGGTGGGAGTCTGGTCTGAATTAAGTCTATAGTGATTGATGAGGACAAATTAAATTTCCTTATTGATTTATCGCTTCTGAAGGCTTCATTTTTGTTGTGATGGGTATGAAGTCTGTGTATCCTTGTTGTAGTCTTGGTTTTAAGGAGTTCCTCTTGGGCCTTAAAGAGGTTCATAAAAAAAATCCGTATTCTTGTAAAGACAGTGGGCGTGCTCTGTGAAGCTTCTTGCGGTCATAGATGCTCATGTATTGTGGAATTGACATGTGCTCGTCTGTTTGCCTCCTGGTTAGGGGATTCTATTATCAAAGCCATCTCATGTGGAAAAGTTCTGTCCAGTGTAGGAATCATCCGTGCAGGCCGGCCTGTGATGGTGGGTTTGTGATGAAGATTTCAGTCCGTATCATTCAATGTAAACATGGAATGCTCGCGTGGGTTTCGTGGTGTAGGAAAATTTAAAATGGTGGGGATACCCACCTCGGGTCTCACTAACATCCCCTTTATTTTGGTTGGTTAAACATAGAGAGATTTGATGGTCAGGCCTGGGTTAGATGTTTTTCCAGGTTGGTGAGTTGTTTTTGAATGAAGAACCAATGTTTTATGAGAACACAAGTATGTTGGGGATACAACCATAAGACAAAATTAAAAAAAACATTTTCTACAATGTCTTATTGGCGGGAAAACCCTTAATTCCGCTTTTCCCAAACATGACCATAGTAATTGGGTAGCTTGGGTAATAGGTCTCTTGATGAGTGTTCTTGGAGATCTTGAGCGGCCCGAGTGATCCCTAAGATAGGGGTCGGGGTGTTACATGTTGTAGTTTTGTTTGGAGGTGAATTCCTTGTTGTTATTTATTTTTCTTGGTTATTCTGGTTTTGATATCTTTGGAGTTCATTTTATGGGTGTTTTGAATACTGGGTCTTCGGGCGATTGAGGTTTTGTTCTAAGTGTCTCTGTGGTCTCGCTTGGAATTCTTGGTTGACCTAGTCTTTTAGGAATTTTTGGGGGAAGAAAGTGTCATAGTGGGGAGAATTGTCACACCTCGACCAATGCTTTATTTTAATTTAAATATTTTAGGGTCTCACTTTTGAGATGTGGCTTGAACAAGATCTATTTTAAAATAAATTGAGATCTTATATGGGTGTGCGACTGTACACGCGACCGTGTGTAGCACCCAACCATAATAAGGGAACGTTTTATGAATAAATTTATTATTAAATGGACGTATGACTATGCCACAACCACGTACAGGTCTATACGTGAAGTCCAGACTCAATAATTAATGTAATTATTTTACGACTGGTTCTATTATTTTAGTTTTATCATTAGTATTATTATTGTTTAATTTAATATTTCGATTTGGTAATTTTTATCCTTGTTATTTCAACTAATATTAAATTTGGTTGTGATATTAAATTGTGGTCGCAAAGATAAAATTATTTTTGTGTTTTTTAAATAACAACAACAATAATATTATTAATATTAAGATTATTATTATTATTATTATTTTCGTAAATACTTCACATATGCTTTTAATATTAAAATTTTTGTCATAATTGTAAAATTTTTAACATATTATTATTGTCATTATTATTTTATTAGATTGGTTTGGATTGTTTTAGAATTTATTTCACCTTATTTTATTTTATTTATTTTTATTATTTTATTTATCATTCTTTTTTTTCTTCTTCTTATTTCTCTCTTATTTTTGCTTTTACCCATCGCGTAAGGCCTCCCCCTTTCCTCGATTTGCACTTCGCTGCTCCCCCACATAACCCTACCCGCACCAGACAGCCCCTCCCTTTACCTTCCTCAGGTGCGGCCTCCTTCAGCGTGGCCTCCTCCTGCATGGCCTCCTCCGACATGACCTCTTCTGTCACGGACTACCCCTCCCCTTGCCTTCCTCCTTTGGCACGACCTCCTCTATTGTGATGCGGAATCCTCGGGTGCAAACCGTCCCCTCCCCTTCGCTCCTCCTCGTTGGACCGGCTACAACTGAACCACACTATCTGCCAAACTGCGTCCTCTGACGCATCGAACCCCCCATGTGCACCTCCCCTTGCTTGACCAAACACCCGAAAACATTCCCTTTTTTTTTCTAGCGCCGCGAAGGCCCGAAAGCCTCCTCAAAGCTCTAAATGACCTCCCACACCCTCGATGCAAGTGTATTTCCCTCCGACTGGGTTTTTCTTCCATTTTGGGTAGTTTTTGGGTTAGGGTTTTGTTTTTGATTGGTTTTTATGGTGTAATTGGTCAAATTGTTGGCTTTTAGGTTGTTGTTGTGTTTGATTTTGGTGCGTTTGGCATGAAGCATGAGTTTCACACCAATTTTTGAAGTCTATCTACACCGAGGTAGGTGATTCCATGTGTAATCATTATTTGATGAATTATTTTGTGAGTTTAATTAATTTATACTATTTATTTATTAGTTTGCATGCTTCAAATTTGGTTATGTTTGATATTTGATGTACTTTTGACATGTTAGTAGCATGTGGTGAAATATGTGTGCAATTTTTGGTGAAAATCCATGTTGAACGGTTGAGTAATTTTTTATATAAATTGTGTAGTCTGAGTTTTGGTGTTGCGTCACAGTGCTCTTGGTTTTATAAAGGATGTTTTGAGTGTGTTATTGGTGTAAATATTTGATGTGATATTTCAAATGTTTTATAAATTGTTTAAGTGTTTAATTCTTTTATTAAATTATATGTATAGTGAGTGATCCCTTGGGGGTTCAAGTCATCAGTAGTAAGGACTTATGTATATACATATACTTGAAAATGTATATGCATGTCGGTGAAGCGGTCTCAGGTTTCCCTTGTCAAAAGATGTGTGTTTTGAGGTAGGTTCCCTATGCCTTTACCTTTAATTAGATTTCCCAATTTTTCTTATTGTTCCTTTAGAATTATTTCTAGGGTTTTATATGAAATTCATATGCACTATATATATATATGGTTATGGTTATTAAAAAGTGGTATCCTGTGGATTTGAACATGAAATGGGTATTTCCAAAAGGTGTTTGGTCTTTTGTTTGAATTTGTTATGAAAGTGCAATGACATGTTTGACTTTCGAATGGATTCCAAAGTGATTTTTAGAATGGGTTTTGGTGTGAAAATAGGATTAAAAGATGATTTGATTATCTAAAAAAGATTAATTCATTGTAAGTGTGTTTTTATGTTTGTTTTAAATAATACCCTTCCTTCATGTGTTCGGAAATGATGAATACTCCTTGTAAAGTGATGAGACCTATTTGGAACTTAGTGTTTGGTTTTTGAAAATGGAAAACACCACATGAGACATTCCCCTAGTTTGAGAAATGCGATATTAGTGTTTATATGTATTATGTGATATGTTCTTAGTAAATAGGCTTATGAATTTTTGTGTAACATATAAAAAAAGGGGGATGAGCTCAAGGGGATGGGGGAGATCAGTGGTGAGAGGGTGGGTGTGTTTTTGAATAAAGAGAAATATGTGTTCATGTATGTTAGTTTTATGAAAACTCACCACCACTTGAAACAGAGCACAATGGGAAACCTGGGTATCTAGGTGGGTGAACTAGGACTTGTGGGCTAGTGTTCCGTAGGTGACTTGACCCAGTTTCACTACAAGTTTGATGATTGAAACACTGACTAAACATATGAATGACTGAGGGTCATGGTCTTCTAAGCCACATTTTCTAAGGGTCGTTGTCTTCTCAGCCATGTTTTATGTGGGTCATGGTCTTCTATGCCATGTTTCACAGAGACAAGAATATCATAGTTCCCCAACTAACACTAGTTACTTTGGGGCTTCCCATGGTTCTTGTGATACAATTTTAAATTCAATTGTTTCATGCTTGTTTCCTCTTTTTTGAAAACCATATTGGAATCTAAATTGGTCTCCTTAAATTTTGAAATGTTAATGAATGATCAAAAAGTATTTTGAAAAGGTAAGATAAATGTATTTCTTCGAAATGAAAGATTGTTATTGGAATTTGAAGAGTAAACAACGTTATTCTATTATGCCTTATTTTCAAACTAGCATGATTTGGATTTCTTATTAAAGGCAGTGGAATAGGGCGTTGTCATATTTTAGCTTTCCTACTAAGCATCTCGGTGCTCACACTCACTTTAAATTTTTAGTTTGAGGTTCCTGTTTTGGATCTCTTTTGCAGTAAGCTTGTTTCTATGTTTGGTGGTGACCCATGAGGTCACAAGGAGGTATTTTTAACTTTCAATTCTTGTTCTATTTTCAATTTCATGTTTTTAGAAACTTTTCATAGTTTATGTCGATTTTTATCTTTATTTTCTAGTCTAAATCATTCCCAACTGCCTCCTTGTGGTGCCCGACACTAGTTTCCAGCCCGTGGGGATCACGAACACCCTTAGGCCATGTCGCGGAGCAGGTCGGGCACTGGGTCGTATGACGAACTAGCATGGTTTTTGACATTGATCATATGATAGTCAATGAAAAATTAACTTTGATAAAGCAATGGTATCCTATAAAATTACCTTTGATCATATGAAGAAACCATGGACATGTCAGCATTGTCATGAAAAAAGCACCGGACATGTCAAATTTGATCTTGTGAATACATCCATGAAAATTCAATTTGATCATGTGAATACATAGAGAAAAATTAATTTAATCAAGTGAATTAACTCAGAAAATTCCACTTTGATCATGTGAAGACATCCTTGATATGCCACTTTGATCATGGGAAGACATCCCAGATGAGTTAGTTTTCATGAAAAATATCTTTCACATGTCAACTCCAATCATGCAAAGAATCTAGGAAATATATTATAGAAAACCTTTTACGTGTATTTAGTTTTTGGATGACACCCAAAATTGGTCAGGTAGATAATCAAGACATGCCCATTGGGAAATCTAGACCTGTTGAAAAAATACCATAGGATATTTCAACTTCATATTAAATACACCATTAGACTTATACCATGTGGATCGCCAGCTATAAACCTTCCACTGTGCACCCCTTTTATAAGGGGTGTGTCCTTAATGGGTTATGGTGACATAATCACATGGCCCTATTTGTTCCATTATCTCAAACATTCCCGTCATGTCATACCATGAATATCCAACTGACTATTTATGGTCATAATATCTCTTTATCTTTCAGATGATAGAGAATGAATATCAAAATGGGCATCTATATTGGTATAAGACACTCCTTTTCCTAAAAAGTTTTGATAATAATAATATCATCAAGTGTGATCACCCAACCCAACCCATTATTGGGTTTGGGAGTAAATTAACTATGAGAAATATAACTCCTATTCATATAGGATACATAAGATGCCTTCCTAAGGCCCAAGATCCAATAGGCATCCACCCTAGTGTAAGTCCATTTATATCCCAAATATTCTTGACATATAGGATTGTATTATCACATAAGTATACCATCCTTAATCTTAAATTAATGAATGTGAATAGGTCTCACCCAAGGGAATCCATTTAAGTGTAATTAATGAACATTCCCATATGTTAATTAAATGCATTAGTGGGTTAGGTATGAATTGAACTACGATGAATCTAATTCATGTTATAAACAGGATACGTAGGAATCCTTATAATTTTCCAAGATCTAAACCATATCCTCTAATATTTTCATTTTACCTATCAAATGTAAAATTTAATTAGTAATCCCTATACAAAATTTATCTCATTTGATGTGTCTAATCTTTCACTATCTCGTATTTCTCACACCGAGCATGTCTTAGGTGGGCTTAGGGATTGGTGATAATTATACCAATAAAATTATAAGGATTCCATTGGTATGGTACCTCCATTCGGATGTAACCCTAATTACATATCATCTTCCCTCATAGGTCTATACTCCCAAAGAGTAAATTAATGGATACCTTATACGCATAATCCCCATTCAAGTATTCTATTGTCGCACATTTTATGATATATATGATTGTTCCATGAGCTTAGTAAACTTTATTTCATGTACTGATATAATACATAGGTTACCTCCTCATGGATCATGACCTATATTTAAATCCTTATCACATGATTTTAAACTGCATGGATAGTCCAAAGACACGCCCTTAAGCTATTTTAAAATAACTACATGGGTTTTGATTCCTATTATCATGTGATATGTAGAATTCCTCTAAAAGGTTCAATCCCATATTCGAGACACCAACTAAATCACCAGATGAAAATAAACTCTAGAGTTCCCATACATGGCTATAAACTGAAGCATCAGAAATAAATAAGAGAACGATGGTGAACCTGTGATATTCACACGATTGTTCCTATCAACACATGGTCTTAATCATGTTATTGAGATGGGGTTAACCAGTACCATAACAAGGTTTGGGATGGTTTTATTAAGACATCTTAAATATATAATAGATTAATTTAAGAGGAATTAATTCTCCCCAAAATTATGTGGTGATCCCAACCTCTCATCCCCTCGACCAATGTGAGTTCCTAACCGTCGTTGGACCTAAAACCCCATGGGGAATCCTACCTTTGGAAAGTAGGTCCATACTATTTTATGGATGTGGTAAATGTTTGTAGTTTCCATTAAATAAAAATATGTTAAACCCAACACCAATTATTTTTTAATCACCCTTAGTTACCCACAACTAAGTGTCTTTCCAAACCGTTCAAGATTTTTAAGGAAGTAATGCCTTGAAGAGATTAAACTGATATGAAACACCCTTACGTCGTATTAATACTTAGTGGAATGTACTATATCCTCATATATAAAAATAATAACCATAATAATAGAATATTTTATTAACCTTATTCATATATATTACCTTTTATAATATTCAATTACAATAATTAATTTTATATTTATTGGTTTGCTGAAGTTTATTCTCAATATCAGATGTTCACAATATAAGTTATTTTCTGCATTCTTATAACGTGATCCTAATTATATTACTATAAGTTCATCATTCCACACTTATTAAAGGTACTATTAAAGTATATTAATTATTATTTATTGGGTTCTAAATTATTTTCATGAGAGTTTAAATTACGAGTCATAAAAATGGATTTTGTGATGATCTTTTTTAGGTAATTTTAATTAAAAGAAAGGTGGTATATTAATAAATTTTTTAAACTTTAATATGAAATTTATAATAAGTTAAAAATATAATTATTTTATTATTTATTTATAATAAAACCATTAGTAATTTTTTTATAATCATCAATGATATAAATTTATAACAATGTTCACAAAAGTGGTTAAACTAACCAAAACAAGAATACACTATAGTTGATGAGTGAGTATGGTTAAAAAAGTGATTCCTTTATATTAATATAAATTTATAATAATTATAATGATATTATTTATATTTTTCAATGGTGGTGATTTTGGTTTTAAAATATTTTTATATGGATGAATAATCTATAAGGAATATGAAATATGTTTCTTCATGGAGGTGGTAGTCCACACGTACACATGAGAAATGATCTCATTTTTCCAAGAATAGAAATAAGGTAAAATCTAATTTATATTTTTATAATCATAATAATTTATTAAATATCATATATATTAATTAAACACATCCTTGGATCCATCCATATTAATAATTTAGGAAGAAATGGATAATTTCGCTTATGGATATGATATTCTACACATAACACAAGTGAATTTTTCGTTTTTTGAATACTTGGGAGGAGGGTTGAAAATTATTATAATGTCACCATAATAATACTTAAATTTAATTTTAATACTGATATAATTATTTTAGAATGGTAATTTATATTATGTGGAGTTATAAGGAGAAATAAAGTAAAAGAAATAGAAGAGGAATAATTGATAAATTTAACCCACAGCTTGTAAAAGCTCATTTAAAAATTAGATCATGGATTTTTAAGGTGGAATTTTGAGAATACAAAAGTCTCCAGTACATGTCTAGAAGTCATGGGGAGTTATTTTTAATGTATTTGATCTAATATAAGAGGCTTGGGTTGCGAAGAGAAGTTGGTTGGTTATGACTCCTTTTATAATTAAAGGGGATGAATTTTTTAAAATAATATAAAATGAAAAATCCGGTTATATATATAAATATATTAGATCATAATGTACTTATAAACATAAAAATATATTTTTAGTAAGAAAATATCCTAAAATTGATAATATTTTCAAAATATATATTTTCCAATATTCACCCAAAATTTAAGATTTCACAAAAAACTCAAAAAATCATCTTAAGTTAATTTTGACATGATGAATTTATTTTTTTTCTTTATAAAATTCTTATTATAAATGTTATAAATTTATATTATTAATGATAGCTCAAAATATAAATATAAACTTTATTTTTTGAATAATGAAATTTTAAAGTGTTTTCAAAGTTATTTCATATCAAGTTTTAATTTATAGAGTGTTTATATATTTGTTCATATTTAATATTTTAAAATTGTTAAATTTTACTTATTTATATAATTTATAAAATACATTAAAAAATATTTATTTAAAAAGAAAAATCATTTTTAATAATTAATCATATTAATGATTTATCATCTAAATATAAGCAATTTTAGTTGATTAATGTATATTTGTTTTCTATAATATTTATTATATATATAATGTTTATAATAATATTAATGAAATATGTTTTTTTCTCATTTTAGTTTAGTGTTGAACATGAATATTACTATTTTACTAAAGGAATAAAGATATTAAAAACTCGGGCCATTAAATTCTACCATGTTTCAAGAAAATGCATCCTCATAATTTTAATTATCCTTCACTAATAAAAGAAGCTAAGAGATCAGTAAGAAACTCAATATATATTTTATTATGAGATATTAAAATCATAATCATATATAGTAGGTGAATCATCATTCACCATATAATAGGAATGAATTGATATTTTCCTTTATTACAATAGTTTATACCAAATATAATTCCTTAGTTAGTTTGTAAGACATAAGGGATTCAAGAGACATAACTTCCCCAAATTCATATTCATTATACATATTTTAAAAAAATTATAAAAATAAAGGGTTATAATAATATCCTAAAATATTGAAGTGAATTAACACATGAATACGAAAATTCAATCCAAATATGTCTTCCCCCATGAATCCCTCATTTCAACCTATGAAAATTTTAGTTAACTATGATATAATTAGATCAAACTCTAACTCCATCGATTTATCCAATACTTTATATTATAATTTTTATATTAGGTTATCTAGCCTAACTAATTTTATAATACATTCTAAATTTCCCATTAAATCATTTATAATGGTTTTTAATGATCATGTGAATTAAAAAATAATATTCCGCATGAATGTCAAACCAATTGTGCAGTTATGAATTTTTATCATTCACCAGGTGAGGATCAAGATAATACCCAACCATATTTTTCAGTTTTACTACCATTTAGTAATTTATTGTGAGAGATTTAATCCACATGATGTATCCAGATATGGATTCGATTTCATAGAAAACGAACAACCTATACTTTACCAAAACATCAGGAAATTATCTTAAAATTTGATTTATCCTTATATTTTTCATGACTATTCTCTTATCAGAATCCTAAAAATAACTAAACTAATCCCTAAGACTAAAAAAATCTTGATTTTATATCAATAGAGGCAGCCCTGACTCACTCCCCAAATTTTTTTCCTAATATTTTCTGAAAAAGTCTCTTTGAAACAACATTAAAGAACCCAAGTGAAGCATATTTTTATTTCAAATAATTTCCATAAATAAAAAATTATGTGTTCCAATAATCACAGAATCCCAAAAACTGAAATTTTGCTGTCTTTTCGAATAAGAGACATATGATTTGTTTTGAGGATAGTCAAGAAACATTATCCATAATAAATCAACAAAATACCACCCTAAAGACTCCTTATTAGTTATACTAATATTCACAACCTAAGGAATGAAAATATAAGAAAGGGACGAGGTTAATAACTGGGTAAGGGAAAATATATTATCAATGGTTTTATTATAATAATATTATAAATAAAGATCTTGGGATAAATATATTGTTAAAAATATTATATGAGAATATGATTTTTCTATAATTCATGTTCATAATGACATGTAATTTTAAATGAACAACCATATACCATGGAATATGAGTGCATAAACCTATGATAATAAACTTAAACCATGTTTCATAATCAAGGTTAATTTAAAAAAATATTTATAATATAATATCAAGGAACTATAGAATAAATATTACCATATAAAATCTTGTGAACAAAGATAACTTCATCATGTTGAAAAAATAACATGTGTACAAAGGCATCAACAAAATGTTCACATAATTACTTTTGAAAAAATATACCAACAACATGTCCACAAAAAAGTGAAAAAAGCTACCCATAGCATGTTCATCCGTAAAACCTACTAAAAAATATACATAAACCAAGAGTAAACAAAAAACCTATGAAGAAAGTAACCTTCAACACATTTACATAATATAAATGTGAAAAAATACATCCATATCAAATTCATGAAAAACTCCTGAATAATGAATCATATATCCCAATAATAGAAAAAACCATTTAAAGAAGATATAAATATTATTTTTACACAAAAAACATGTGAAAAATTCTATTCATATCATATTCACACAAAAAACTTGTAAAGATTACTACCCATGACACATTAACAAAAATTAGTTGAAAAAAGATACCCACATCACACTCATGTAATAAATCACCTTATCATGTTATATGAAACCATAAAAAAGGAATTTGAGATAGATATAGGATTCCACCCATAATCATACTAATCATCCATACATATGTAATATAAGGGATCATGAAAACGATTATATTTAAGACATCACATAATTATACATTTCAAAAGAGATGGATTTTCAAGAAAACATCCCAAGAATATTTCATAAGCCATCCATATATATAATGTGAATGGTTTCATGAAAATATATTATCTAAAAAATAAAATAATTTTATAAGGATGATTAAATAAATGAAAATAACCTTTATAAGAACAACACATTGAATAGTACCACATGAAAATTGATAGAGAATTGGGTCAATTTTTACTACTTGTTTAATCCCTCAAATAAAAATAGTATAAAAGAATATACATGAAAATTAATGAAATTAATTTTTAATGCAAAAAATAATTGTAGATAATTATGAAAATGGAAGTGAAACAATATAAAAGTTTCTCCAGTTTTTTGAAAAATTTCTAAAAAGTAGAAGTTATAGATAACATTGAGATTTATTTATTTAAAAGGATAATAATTTTTTTTTGAAATAAAAAACTTCTAAAAATAAAATTCAATAATATATCCTATAAAATAAATAAAAAATTTTATAATGGAAATTCAAAGGGGAAGAAAAAAATTGGATTTTGAAATGATGTACATGAATTTTAATATTATAAAATAAATTTTTTTAATACATACCACATAAGAGGAAAAATAATAAATAATTTTGAAATGATTTAATTTTATGTTTGGAATACACCAAAAATAATTAATATTTGAGTCTCTAGGTAAGAACTTTGAATAATGATTGTGATGGAAAATATGTATATGGAAGACAAAGAGATTAATTACGAAGGATGAGAATTATTCTCATAAACATTATAAATTTATAAAAAATACATTCATAATGGAATTATATTTAAATAAAAAATTATTTTTTCCCAGAGAGGAAGATAAAATAATATATAATAAAATTTAATGGTCAAAAAACACATTTGTGGAAGATTAATTTTCAATAAGAAACATCACACCACATATCAATATCCATTATTACTTTGGTTTCACCGGATTGAAATCTATTGAAATGAGATAATGATATGGAAGTGTAAATATATTATATTTCATGAAAATAATGGTAAATGGATTCAATATTTATGTATATAAATCACATAATAATAAACAAGTTGTGTTTGTGGAGTATGTCTCAAAGGATGAAATTTGAGATGAGAAATCTCATACAACTTGAGAAAAAGTTTGATAAAAATTCCCTTGAAAGGGAGATATTCAAAATTTAAATTTATAAATACTTTATTATATTATATTTCATGATATTATATATCTAATAGTAAGTATATAAAAAAATTAAATGAAATTAAGTCCCTAAAAAAATATGTCTCAATGAAAGGAAATAGGGATGAACCACACAAACCTTTTATTCCTTCTTAGTCCAACACAACATACGATAATATTTAAAAATATAAATATCTAAAAATACTGTTAATCACCATATTATTACATATTACCTTTTATAGACTAAAATTATAATCATTTATTTTATATTTATTAGTTGGTTAATGTTTATTCTCATCCTTAGATACAAGTAATATTAGATATTGTTTTCACACCTATATAGTCCCTCATCATTCCTTTATTATAATAACATCACTCATAGATTATTTAAGATACAATAATATATATTTACTAAATATTTATATGTTTATAATTTAATTTCATGAGTTCTTAAATTATGATTCAATAAATTGGTATTAGTGATGATCTTGTTTTGTTAATTAAATCAGAGGAAGGGTGGTATGTTGCTAGTAAGATAAATAATAATATAACTTTTAACATAAAAAAATATATTTAGTTTATTATTGATGTATAAAAAAAACTTTATTTATGTTTTTATAGTCATTATTGATATAAATTTATAGCATTGTTCATGTGGGATGTTAAATCGACCCAAAAAATAACGTGCTATAATCAATAGGTGAGTCTAGTTAAGAAAGAGATTAATTTTTATAATATAATTATAAAATAAGTATTTCTATATTATTTAGATACATTTAATATGGTGAATAATATTTTAATAATGTTTTATTTAGAATAAAAGTTTATATGAAAAGTGAATTCTATTTCTATGTAGAGGAGGTAGTTGACACAATGACATGGGTGACATTCTGATTTTTTATAGAACAAAAAAAAGTTGCAATTTATTTATATTTTTATAACCATAATAATGATTTAAATTTCATATACAATCATTAAAAAACTCATTTTAACTAGAAATTTATGGTGTTTATGAAATATGGGTCAAATTATTTTTATAGGTGGTAGTCCACAAGTAACACATACCACATTTTCATTTTTTTGAATTATTGGGAGGAAGGAATAAAATGGTTATCAAATAAATATATTAAATTTTAAGTATAATTATGATACTTATGTAATTAATTAATTTAGGGTAGACATGAATCATAATAGGTAGAATGAGAAATATAGTAAAATAATTGAAAGAGGAGTAATGGAGAATTATACTGTACTCCTTGGAAGATCTCTTTTGAATATTTGATTTAGGATTTGAGATGTAGTATTTTGAGAAAACCTAAACCACTAAGACATGGATAGAATTATTTTTTAGTTATTTAGGATTTTTTTGTTCAATATATGATATAATAGGTGTTAGGATAAGTGGGGTTTCATTAATCCTTTTTGAAGTAAATGGAGTTGGATTTTTATAATAATATAAAAGAACAAGTCACTATTCAAAATGTAAAATGAATCATATGATAGAAAATAATGGACTAGGGGAAATGGTATAGATTAAAAAGTCTCAAAATTATATTTTTACACATGTTTTAACATATTTTAACTCTTTTACTCTTAGATATTTCAAATTTTCCTATTTTAGTTTTTATTATAGTAATTTTAACTAATGTAATTTACTTTTAATAACTAAAAATAAAATATATATTTTTAAATTATTTTCACCAAATTATTCAAAATATGAAATCAATTTTTTTAAATAAAATTTCTTTAGATGATAATAATTAATTTCAATACAATAACATATAACATGTAATAATCATTTTTATAAAAAGATTATTTTTATGCTTAAAAATTATGAGTAATATATTATTATTAATGTTATTGATTTCAATGAGATTAACTTTTTTCATAAATAATAAAGTAATATTTATGTGTATTTTAAAACTATACAAATTTATTTCTATGTTGTGGGAAATAATACATCCACATAGTGCCCCATTCGCATGAATCTTCTCTCTACTCTCAGTACTGCTTCTCCTCCTAGGGTGTTGGCACCCTCATCATTGGGGATAGATATACCCTTCTTCTTAAACTTATTATGATTTATTTATTTCCAATTTTATGATTCATTTTCATGTTATCCTTCTTCCTAGAGATTTTTTGTTCTTTGTATTTTCTTCTTCCCTGCTATGGTACTCGCTAGCATGGGATTTCTTTTATGAATCTTTTGGTCTCACCATCAATGTTTGTTTTTTATGGAAACCCTCAGCTACTAAAATCCAACCATGACATCAAGTTACTATATAGATATCATTTTTGGAGTTGGAACAGTAGTAATAAGGAGGTTTTGGGTTATGTGGTTTGGCAGTCAGCGAGTTTCTAGGTACTAATAGAGTCGACTATATTTTTTTTCAAAGCATCTAGTTTTCAGCTTCATCGATGATGTTAGTGTTCAGAGCCCTCATCTACTCAAATCCTTGATATATCCTTTTTTACTCTCTTCCTCTATAATTAAAATCTATAATGGAAGAATCTATTAGGTTTTGAACGCATGTTTGGCCGTCTGTCGGTGCTCCAGTTGCGAGATGTGTCAAAATTCTCTTGTTTAAACGGTCATCGATTTATTATATTTTCTTAGTGTTTCTTCCTCAAATACATAAATTATAGTTTTTTTAGTTTTTATTCAAGATAGATATCTGTTTGATTTTCTTACATTGATATGTCGATTTATATATCTGGTTTTGGTGATTTTTATTTCTAGTGTGGTGATGACGAGGGTGAAGAGGCGACAATGCAAGTGTTTTCTGTGATGGAAGTTCTAGTGGGATGATCTCTATTGGGGTTATCACTAGAAATGTGGTGATAACAAGGGGTGGATCAAGGAATCTCACATTAAGATATTTTTTGACATGAGGTGATGGTATGCAAAGGTATTTTTCATTTTAAATTCCAGATCTAGGTTGGTGGTTTTGTTGCATTAGGATTTTAAAATTTTTAATCTAGGTGGTTGTTTGGTATGAATCCCATTGAATGTGAGGTTACCACTTAAACATAAATAGGATTTTGAAAAATAATAATATTTTTTTATATAATTCAACATTTTGGATTCATAATTAAGATGAATGTAATGAAAGTAGTTCTTGTCAATGAAAAATATTTCTTATGTTTTGAAAATGTTTGACATAAAAATTATAAATTATAAATTATTTATTTTATATTTTTTTAATTTATAAATATATATTTAAATTTTAAAAGTTATTTAATAAAATTTAATATCATTTTTATGGAAATTTCATAAAATAGATAATATTTTTTTAATTCTGTATTTGTCTCTATTCACCCAAAATTATAAATTTTCTGAAAAATAAAAAAAATCATATTAATATAATTTGGAAATTATGAATTTCAAAATGAAATATTTTTTTATACAATTTATATTATAAAATTTGTAAACTTATTTTTTAATGAGATTATAATATATAAAAAAACTGATTTTTATTGGAAAACTATGTTTTACTGTTCTTAAAATTATTTCATATCAATTTATAATTTATAGAAAATTAATATATCAATTTACATATAATAATATTATAAAAGTGGATAATTTAATTTATTATGAAAAATATAAAAAACAAAAAATATTTTATCGAAAAAGAAAAAACTTTTTTAATAATAATTCACATTAATTATTTAGCGTATAAATGTTAGAAATTTTTATTGCTTAACATATTTTTATTTACTAGATCTTTTATTATTCTTAAAATAGTCTTAATAATATTTATCAAAAATATCGATGATCATTTTAGATTGGTGTCCCACGTGAAGCATAAAATTTTATTAAAGGAAAATATATACTAAAATATTTGGGTATTATGTGTAATAAAATATATTTCTATCATGAGACAAATGAATTTAACTTATTAAGTGATGGGTTGGGCCTAGAATAATATTTACATATAGTGAATTAGTATTTCTCATGAGATAAACTATTTTTTTTGGTAATTTGGTTCACCCGTTAACAATTAAGCGTAATATATGGGAATGAGGTCATGATGGTATAAACGATGTCTTGGAACTAGGCCTTCATGATAAGTTTAAGATGTCTACCTTTGTGTACTCCATCAACAAGACATAATTAATTAGCATTCATGTGATTATTTATTATTTATTCTATCAATTTACATATTATCCTCTCCTGTGACATTATTCAATTTATTTACTCATATAATATCATTTTCCCATGCTTATTCTTTGATATCTTCTACTATATAATACCCCCTACAGAGCATATGTGGTCAATATTTTCATTATTTTCCCAAATTTCATTAGGAAACCTAGAAGGCAAATACATACTCCATTATTTGATTTTGAGGACAAATAATATGGTTTCTATATTTAATGTGACATATGTTATGTATTCAATGTAATGTAATATTCTTCATTGTATCTAGTATCCTAAAATAGCTAAACTACTTTATCTTGTCTAATGTGATCTATATATTTTATGCTAATGTAATTAAATAACAACCGCCTTCAGTGTATATATATAGAGGAATTATAGTTGGTATAAATCAGAGTTTAGTAAAGACATTAGAAACTAGATTTATAAGATCATAGTAAGAGAATATATCTCTATTAAAAAAACCATAGGATATTTTAGTATTATTTCCAGATTACAAGAAATGAATATATAATAAATTAATAGGAATCATATACAATTATTTATAATTCATAATTTGCTTTGTGAAATAATTGCTTTTATTCCATTATATATAAATTTCACCTACTGGAAGGAAAAAAAAAATAAAAAAAATCAGGGTAGATATTTCCCTCAAAATAAAATTAATTAAGATACTGTTGGAACTAAATAGATTATGCATATGATAGGGCAGTAAACTACAATTATGAAAAATAACCATTCCAATATAAAATAACCTGCTACACATTATCCTGATTAAATAATTTTGGATCACTTCATTCAGCATAAACATCCATTTTTCAATGGGAACACCAACCCATTAATGGATGATCAATGGGTCAATTCAATGGAGAATATTTTTTTTAGATATACTAAACTTGAGAATGTTATCACTGTTGTTTATTGTCTAATGAGAGATTAAAATGAAACATGTTCAATAATTAAAAATAATAAGGATGAGGAGGAGATAGAAAGTGTTGATTTGAGATACTTTAAAGTAATATTCTTATATAAATATATCCCTCATGATAAATAAACTGAATGTGAATGGAAATTTTTAATCTAATAAAAAATAAAGAGGGAGCTATTTCTGAATATGAGGAATAGTTTACAATGTTATTGAAATATTCTACCAAAAATTTACACAATCTTGAAAGCATGATCGATCAATTATAAGATGGATTTAATCAAAGTCACAAAATGGATATTTTATGTCAATATTTTAATCTTGTTTAGGGAATATAGAATGTTACAGCAAGACTGAGAAGTAGTAGTCTATGTATTATACTTTCAATGGGATATAGGTGAAAATATCAGCGATAGATGTTGAAATGAATTTGGGAAAAGATAATAAGGAAAGGTTATAATTTCCATCATGTAATAATTATGGGACGAAACAACTTGGTCTTTCTTAAAGGTATTATTTGTTTGTTACAAGTTTGGGGATAAGGTCCTTCAAACATACAAGTACAAGGGAAATAATGAATTCATAAAATTATAATTCTTTAATTGAATGTAAATGGTGAGAAATTGAAATAAATTCCTAAAGTGTTAATAGAATCAACTTTAGAGTAATCCAATGGAGCTAGGTTGAAACTATGTTATAACTATAATAGATTTTTATATCCCAAATGATGTCAAATAATTCAATTTTATTATGAAAAAATGTTATCTGGTATATTATTTAATATTTGATAAAACTCATCCATATCTTTTATTATTTCTAATAAATTTTTATTATTTGGTGATGCACTATGGATGAATTTTAAGTTAAAATTACTCATGGAAATATTATGGTGACAAAATTATATATCATTGTACCTATTAAAATTAGTATAGTTTCTTAAATTTTAATCTTTTTTGAAATTGAAACTACTTTCATTGACAGAATACATTCATTCCAGTGGATCTGAATGTATAGTTCAGGAATTTATGTTTAATATAAGTAGATTATCATATAGTTTTGGGTCCTTTATCTTGGATATTCTATCGCTTTAGTTTTGGGCCTTTTAGCTTATACCTTACATCGTTATATTTTAGGGTCTCTTAGCTAAGACCATCTATCACTGTAGTTTTGGGTATTCTAGATTGTACCTTAGGATTCCATGATGAAAATTATTTCTAGAAACTTTTGTTCGATGATCATGTAATTTTGTGCCAACAAGCTAAGAATGACTTAAAACACACTTGGGTGCTGAGTTCTGTTGTCGCGTTGCTGAGGCTCATGAGTATTAGATCTCCCTTCCTGCATGGATGATATTCCAATAGATGATTGGTCAAGGCCCTTATTCATTGGTATAATTTTCAAATAGAGCTCTATCAACTCTTTTCCAAGCTTCATAATATATTTATGGGGGTAATATTGGTTAAATGAGAAATAACGAGGAAGTTAGTTCCAACTATATAGTATGAATATGGGTGATGAAATTCATAACCAAACAATTCATGTCGATGAATATGGCATGGGGAATACAATATGGGGATGACCTATAACATACTGAGGTTCTAGGTTCTACCATAGTGTTTCCCAAGCTCACAAGTTTCATATTTCTTTTATAGCAAAGAGGATATTCCTTTAGTTGGTTTGTCAAATACCTTATGTGTTGATATAATGGCCAAGAGAAGATGATCTTATATCTTTTATGAGGGCCATGAAATACTAATAAGGACTCAAAAATATAGTCTATGAAGTTAGGTATGGAGGAAAGATATCAATTAAGGGTTCTAGAACCCTAGGGTAGTTCATATCTTAATTGTGAAGTTCAAGCCCTATACCTTGTGGTTTTAAATTCTGAGTTTTGGGCCATAAAAGGTTTGGGAATAGAGTTTCACATTCCTTATTTGAGAAAAGGTACACAAAATAGTGATACAATGTCAAGGATGTTGAATCCACACAGATGTTCTAGGATGAAGATTTAAAATCATGGTCCAATGTTCTCAGTTCATGAGGATATTATTGGACAATCATATCGAGAATGGTATAGAACACACTGATGTGCTGGGTTATACTATAGTGATGTTGAAGATCAAAAGGATCGGAAATACCTTTTTGTAGAGTGGCACATTTGTCTAAAGACCATTTGCACATTTATAAGAGCCTCATGCATATGTTCATAATCATAAAAAGGGTCCATTGAAGCTAGGTTTCCCTTTTCATGGTCCACGGAAGGTTTATGGTGATCTAGGGTGCTCAAACAATAAAGTGTTATCTGTGGAAAGTGTAATATACAAGAAGGTTTGAAGAACCAAGAAATATGTTTCACCACCTAGATACTATAATCTCACCAAGAATAGATCTGAAAAATAATTAATCTAACTTTTTCATGAAACAAGGTGTTGAGTGAGTATAGCTTGGAATTTACTAGGGATACAAAGTAGGACCTATGAGTTTTGTTCTTTATTTAGATGTTCCATAATTTGATCCATAAAATCTAGAAATGAATGGTGTAGGGAGAGAAGACTTAAATTTTTCTCAGGTTTCCCTTTGCAAGTTTTCAACCTGACAAGTTTTTTGTCTCCATCCCTAGCAGTTTACCATCTCTTTATTTGGACCATTTTATGCTAGAGTTTATGATAATAATAATTTTACCAAAGTACATGAAATTTTAAGGTCATCACACACATGAATATAAGATGGGGGATTATACAAAAGATCTTAATTAGGATACCCAATGTCAAGATCCGTCCAACATCCTTCTATTCTGGAGAAGAAGATGTTTTAAATAAAAGCTCAAAATTCTTAGGCCATTAGTAATGATATGAGATAATCAGAATAGGGATTTCCTAGAACACCATCAGGTGTTAAGTTCTTCTATGGTGACATCAAGGATAACAAGTACCAGATAGACTTTTTTATATAGAGTCTCATTTGTTTGAAAATAATAGGAGAATATCCAGGATCCATAAACATGCATGCATATTTAAAAAAAGGGTCCCTTGAAGCAAGTTATCGTTTTCTATGGGTCATGAAGGGTTTTTAAAAACTTTAGGTGGTCGAGTGTTGAATTTTAAGATATAAATTTTGGTTCTTAAAATATTATGGAATCACTTCATACACTGGATGTCCAGGGTAGCTATCCTATGGACCATTGATTATGGATGATAATGGATGATGGTATACATATTTTAAATAAGATTTTTAGGGACACAATTTGTTCCGTGAAGTTAAACATCATGTGGTAAGAAAATTTTACTTCCATTTTAATGACATGTGGTAAAGATGTATTTTTTTGGGTAGCTTTAATTTCATGAAACCCAGATGTTTTTGTTGCAGTATAATCGTCATGCGTCAAGGACAAAAGAACTTATGTGAGAAATTGTGCATGATGTATATTATAAATAAGCATTCTAAACATATATCTGAATCATACATAGGAAAAATGGTATTTTATTTATCATAAAGTATGTAGTTGGGGTGTATTTGTTTACCAGGTTTCATAGCTGGCCATAGAATTAGAGATCTGTGTGTCACTGCATATCATTTGATGATAATTATATAGCAACACATGGTTCTTTAATGGGAAAATATCCACATTTATCTAACTCATATATAAATGTGGTAATTTGTTCCATTTATAGTTTTAGTTGGGAACATGAATGGATATTTGGGAATCTCTGCATATCATGTGATGGTATGAATCAAGCCACACATAGTTCTTGATGAACCAGGTTCTTTAGTGTTATGTGACATGGAAGTTGGATTCCTAAAATAAAAAAGGGTTATTGTGGAAAGACCCAAGGATGGAAATCTGAGAATCACAATGTATCATATGTTAATAGGAATCAAGCCATATTTATTTCTTAGAATATAATCTTCCACCGCATGTATGTCCAATATGCATGCAGTGGGAATTTCTATAATTATTTGTTATGTCTAGACCTGGGTTGGAGATTTGGGCATCACAACGTATCCTCTGATGTCATGAATCAACTTACACATAGTTCTTGAATGGTGGTGTGGTAGGAGACCAACAACAACAATAGTGATCATCTTGGGTGAGGTCCACAGGAATGTGCAGTTTTAAGTTGCGAAAATAATATCAACCATTCTATTCAATGAAACACATAAAGGACTCATGGTATGCATTTTAAAGTATTCTATTTTGGATTGTGATAACCCTATGATGAGTTGTTATGACTTGTTCATGTAGTAAATCCCTTACTAAAATTCCTAAGATCACATGAGATATGCATGGTGTGGGAAACAAGGAATGGAAATGAATAATCTCAAAATGCAATGGTGATTAAGGGTATAATATGGTACTTTTGTATCATGTGGTGGCCAAAACATTATATATGTCAAGGTTTCCATACATATCTCATTGTAATGAGAATTTATCTGAACATAGTTCCAGAAACTAGTGCAGTTTAATGTCATGTGGAAAGAATATCAGCCATGTAGTTTAAATTATTATGGAGAGGAAATAGGATAGCTGATGTGAGAGGGAAGTAAAATTTTGGTTGGCCAAAAAATAGAGGCTCTGGCATCACTATGTATCCTATGGTGGAAATAATTAATCCACACATAGTTCTTAATGGAATAGACTCCCTATGTTGAGAGGAATATCACACATGGATAGAGGCACTTCATAATTATTTGGAACAAATCTAGTTTGTGGGCGGTGATTTGTTAGTTAAATCATACTTCATATGTCGTTTAACTTCATTTCATGATGAAATATTACATGTGGTTTAAAATCATATGGTATATAATTGTTCTGTATAGTTTAATGTCATGTGCTTACAATGTTAAATGCTATGAATTTTAAATTCTATCAACTAGTACTTTGGTGGCCCACTATGAATGAAGATAATTATGGGGGGTCTTTGTGGTTTAACTTCACATAGTGAGGATGTTCTCTATAAAATTTAGCATCATGTGTTTAGAACACATGACGCTGTACAATTTTAAGTCTTGTTGCTAGGTTTTAAGATGCAGTGCAGTTTAACTTCTTGTAGCTAGGAATATGGGAACTTGATGAGAGATATGTGAAATATTTATTGATAAAAATTACATTTATGGTGGTGTGACACTTTAACCATCCATTTTAGTAAGTTAGTAAGTTCTATTTTGATGAAACATTGGTTTAATTTAAGGCCCTTCCCATTTAGGTTCCTAATTCGGAGGCTTATTTCCTGATATCATTAGGGTCCTAAGATACAACAATAGTTCCCCTTAGAGGAATGAATAGAGGTAAATTTTTTTTAAAGGAACATGTGATCATATTCTAATGGACTTCATGGTTTTGAAATGTATACAAACTATTATCATTGAGCCGGTTCAGTTCACCAAACTAATTTTGCGATTGTTTTCCATCAAATAGTTGTCCACAAAGGGATATTTGGAAAAAAAGGTAGCATGAATTCTATGGGTAACATCACCTCGATCCCACACACAAATGAGTATAGAATTTCTAGTATATTAGTACACATGGTGGTATGGTAGACCCATAAATTATTGTGGAGCTTGTTTGACCAATAATTATTATCCTTGTTCACCATGTTCTATAGTATATTTGATAGAGTCTTATGAAAATCTTATATCTACCCATTTCCTATTGTATGATAGTGAGATGATTGATTTTAATTTTTGTTGTTCTCATATTATAGTTTATTTAATCTTCCCAAAATAGAATTTCGTATCTTTTTCATCAATATTGTGTGAGGGACACTGAACATGGTGATATAATGAGGCTCTATGAAGATGATGATATTATTCATCCAAAATTCCTTAAGTGGTATTGACTCAACCCATTTGGAAAATAGGTTAGTAGTAGTAAATATTTACTTGAACTACTTAGCTGTGACTGGTGAATATTCCCCACAACATCCATTCCAAAAATGGAAAATGACTACCAATAATTAGGTATATGTAGAAATTTTTGGTTTTTATGGATGAAGATTTCATGGATCTAGAATGCATGAAATTTCATAGTGAATTCCCCACATTCCTATATTAGATTTTTTTCTAGTAATAAATTGGCTTACTGATATTGTGGGAGATCCTGGTCCAAGGATATTGAGAATCGTAGGATCCAGTATGGAATTATTCCATAACTAAATGAATCTCCCTGTATTAAATGAATTTGAGGATGATTTTTTTGAATCCTCACATGCAGAGGGCCTTTTTTCAATTAGATAATCTCATAGGATAATCTTTACTACAAGTTGGTGAATCTGTTCCCTTATCAATCAGTTTCCTGGGTGAGTCCTATTTTGGAGGTAAAAAATTATGAGCTTCATCCATCCAGGGGTTGATATCGATTTATCATACTCTAGGGCAGGGTTGACATAATTGATTTCTTCCATATCATAGATGATGATTGATGAGACCATTCTTCGGTGCATGATACAGAATATTGATTCCACCTGATTAAGATCATCCATGACTCTGACTACACTATCCAATTCATCAGTGAATGTATAATGCGGTTGAGGAACCCAATGAAATGTGGGATCAAAAGGTAATTATTCCATTAGTCCCAATACATAGCTAGTGAGAGGGACCAATTATTTCCTTTTGATGGCATATTTTCCATTGACCTGATTCATAACTTGTATTAAATCCCCTTAGATATTTAGGTTGGATATCTGTAGCTATAAAGATATTTCCAAGCTAGTGACGAGGTCTTGGTATTCTACCTCATTATTTTTGCATTTTTTGTACAGTGAGAAAAAATAAGGAAACCTTTCTTTTTTTGAAGAAACAAATAAAATCACTAATAAAAACTGACTGAGCTTTTGATTATCCATCCCTTTTTCCAATAAAAATATAGGAGGTGTTATCAAAATATATACTCCATGTTTATGAAGTGTCATGGGAATGTAAAAACCCATAACTTGAGATTTCAGTGTCCAATGGTGTACTTTCTAGAGAAGGATGTTCCACGAAGAAAACATCTTGAGATTTTAATTTCATTTCCTTTTACGTCATGGACAGGATGTCAGATTATTATAGAATGACCACCCATCAGTCCAAGAGACCAATCAACATATGAAAACCAATTATGTGTTTGATAGGATTATTATAAGAGACTATATAGAGTTTTTGATTCTGTATGAAATAGACCATAATTTTCACTATGATGATTAGCACATGGAAGTTATTTTAAACATCAAAATATCAAGTATTAGTACCTAGAATTTTTTAGATAAGGTAATAGAGACTATTATCACTACCATAATTGTTATTATATGTGAGGAGAGATCCAAGGTAGTATTCCATGGTGGCAACATAGACGATGAGTGACCGCTCATCCACCAAAGGCATCAAAATAAGTGGGTGTAGTAGATACTGTCTGAGACTTTTGAAGGCTTCTTGGTATTCCCCATCCCTTCTATTGGTGATCCCCTTTTTCTTTAGCTAAGTGAATGGGAGATATTTAATAACCAAGATTTATATGAATCAACAAATGTAGGAATGGTTATTTTGGATTCCCCTCACTTTGTTTATATTTCTAGGGTCATATTGCTAAAATCACACTAGTCTTCTATTGACGACCATGATGTCACATTGGCGTACCATAAAGACAAGTAACTTCCTTATTGTTACCCTGAAATTTCACTTCAATAGATTAATATTAATACTATGATTCCACATCTTTTTGAAGACTATTTGAAGAACTGTGAAGTGATCACACCACTATCGGGATTTGACCATCAGGTCATCGATTTAACATTCGACTAACCTTACCAGGAATGACATAAATTTATTTTTCTTGGTGAATTAATAATTGGATCCATCATTATTTTAGCCAAAAGGAATGACCTGATTAGAAAATATTCTTTTTGTTGTTGTGAAGGTAAGATATTCTTTATCTTTAAGCGATATATTCATCTAATTGTAGAATAAATACCCAACCATAGCAGAAAAATATTGGAAACCAGTAGTTGGATCAATCAAGATTTATGTGATCGGTAATGGGAATTCTCTCTTTGATAAATGTCTATTAAGGTATTTAAAATTGATGAAGACCCTAATCTACCCATTCTTTTTCTTTAAGGGGATAATATTGGAAAGCCATCTTAGATATTTCACTTTTTGAAAAAAAGATGGCTTTGATCAATTTTTTAACATTCACATCTACATTGGTGGAATGAGAGGGGTGCATCCTCCAAGATACCTTTTTGATGCCTTTATGGTCATTAAGAAAGCTAAGATATTGCATAAACACATATTGATTCAATCCATGAATATCTGTATAGTTCCAAAAAATAATATATGAGGGTTTTTTAGAAATGAAATCTCTGTATCATTATATTTGAGGGGAATGGTGGAACTAATTATTATAGGTCATGTAACATATTCTTTTCCAATATTTACCTTTTTTTTTCATCGATTGTGGTGGTGAAACATTCCACGAATGCGAGATGGGAGTTCCTAATGTCATTCTTCTCTTCTTCCACCACTGAGTTATTTTATGTATTCTTAGATAAAGACAAAAATCCGGGGGAATCTATGTCACTGTCGAAGTGATAGAGTACATGATAAGATACATTATCATCTGCTACTTCCATAGTCATTATAGAGAGATTCTACAGCTGATTGTCTCTTATACTGTCACTAGGGAAAGGATGGGATTAGAACTATATGGAAATGTCTTCTACCTCTTCCATAATTATGGGGAGCACATATTCACTATTGAGAATACTTAAATGATTTGATGGGTGGTCCCCATAACATTGGGAGATTACACCTATATATAATCATCCAAAATTGGTTATTTTCCTTCCCTATTATAGAATCATGCTTTAGCATATGTGACCTCAAAAGTCTCAAAGGGGGCATTGTCACCAGGCTGTATACCAACACTTCCATCGATGGTGTATTTCAAACATTTTTGGGATTCTGAAGGTAGTACCATGTGTATATGGATCTAAGACCTTTTGAGATGGGAATTTTTTGTATAATTTTTACTAGATTACTATAATAATCATCTGATGTGAGATCCTAAAACATAGATTTGTGTTTGATATTCTCTAGTGTTCTTCACTTACGCTTATCATACCCTTGAATGACCATCTTTTTAGGGGGAAAATCCTCTTTAGAAAATATAAAACATCATAGTATTCAAATTAATATGAGATTGATCCCATAACCATTATCAATCAGAACCCCTTATATATTGACAGTATCATGTCTACCGGAATCATACTGGGGTCTTATGTGTCCTTAGATGAATTACTCCTAATCGTTCTATGCAAATAAGATGGTGACATGGAATTATAATAGAATGGTATCCATTATATTGACCTCATATATAGAGACTTCTCTCTCAAATTACTATGGGATTTAAAGAGATTTAACAAGTGAATAATTGAGTTATTTTGAAAGATAAAGTACATTGAGGAATGAGAGCTATAAGGGTTGGTGTCCAGTGAAGAAACTGTTTTTTAATTTGATTACATGAATTTTCCCTTATTATATATTGTTTATTGTTATTCATGACTATAATATAATAATATCCTGGAACATTTGTTTCATTGATAAGGTCATGGCAGATCCTCGCTATGATGAGAACCTTGAAATTCTATAAAAATAATCTTAAATAAAGTTCTACAGTTGGATGACATAATATGATAGGACACATAGTATATGTACCGTCATGTGTGAGTACTCCTAAGAAGATGAGACTCTCTCTCATGGAGTTTGCACTTGGTAATCTTCAAGATGGGAGATTATGAGAACAAACCTGCCAGTAGCAATTCTGTATGTCTTGGTGTCATCAGACATTTCTATCTACGAGCATGTGTAATGGTCCTTAGACTGGAAGATTATCATTAACTCTTATCATGACTCACACACATAGATTTAATGACGAAAACCGTCACTCAGACAGTTGGCGGGAAGCAGGGTATGTTGGGTGTGCCACGAGTGACCTGTTGTTAATGGATAAGTTGAGGAAGGTTTTGCCCCTTCCTTTTATGGAAGTTGATATATCGGCCATTTGATTGAAATAGAACTGTCACATTAAATTCCATGGCCATGGTGTAAACAAAGAGTTTATTTTAGGTATTAAAAGAATGACGGACCAAGCATATAGGTTTATAACACTTCCATGAAACCTTCTTAATGAGATATCGAGACAAAGGGATTAAATTACACAGTAAGCATTCGTATGATGTGATACATCAATGTGGCATCAACTTCGTTCTCTTGGGTTCATTGACCCATTTCTAGACAGTAATCTTGGAATTTAGGCAATCCCACCTAATTACAACGCGAAAGAGGCCTAGAGGGTCACATACTAAGTATATTCAAGTATCTCAAGTAGAATAAATATTATTCCCATACGTGGTTTAATAATTATTCAAGGAAGCCTAAATATTTTTAATGTTGGAGGAAGAATAAAATAAAACAAGTACACGCCGTGTATCAATGATAACACGCCGTGTAGTTTTATTTTGAAAACAAGTACATGCCATGTATTATTAAATGTACACGTTGTGTAGTTTTCATTTTGAAAAGGAAATGAATAAATGAAAACAAGATATACACGCCGAGTACATTTAATGTACACACTGTGTAGTTTTCAATTAAAAACAAGTACACTCCATGTATTTATTAATACACGCCATGTAGTTTTTCCAGTTGGGATTTTGAGGAAATATCATTTTATTAAATGATATTTATTATAATCAGTGTGGGCGCATGTTAAGGAATTAATGACTCGACATGGGGTTTTCAAAAGGGGAGTTAATGAAATAAATGACATGCATAACAAATTTATTTATTGTCATAACTTTACAACCTCAAACATGATTATAAATATCCTCATAACCCCAACTCATTTCCTAATACAAGAGAATCATTGTGCACAACAATTTTGGAGAATTATTTGAAGGCCCAAAGAACCTCTTCCTCCATGAACACTCTCAAGACTGAGAGAGATCCTCTTCCTTCGGATCAAGACGATCTAAGGAGGACAATGCAAGAAACGGTTTCTCCACGCTAGCACCCAGAGAATCCTTTGGCGATGTCCAGAGAAAAGAGGTGCACATGTGGATCACCGCTAGCGGAAGTCTACACTTGGATTCTGTGACGCAAAAACGAATTACATCAGAACGTGATCAAGAATATCAAAAAAGAAAGAACACCAAAAGGTACTTCTTTTCAATTGATTAAATTAATTATAATCAAACTATAATGATCCTACTTTGTGGTTTCAGGACTTTCCTCTTCTTTGTCCATTTCTGTGATTCAATCTATGGAGACTGGCGTTTATCGTTGTATTGATCTCAGATTGATCATTGTTAACGAAAAAATTCCAAGTGCGCACATCCACCCACATGCTTCCACTGCAACCGGAACTTTCAATTGGTATCAGAGAGAGGTTACAACGTTGATTATAGTTATTTAAATTTAGTTGATAATTTACACATTTATATTTGATTCAATTCGAAATAAATCATTCTATAAATCTGAATAAACGAGATCTGTTCTTCCTCCTTCATTTCCCGATTCGTATCAGGAAAATGGCCTTTTAATTTTAATTTTGATTAAAATAAAAATAATGATCTCATCTGGAGGAGCCTCTCTTTCTCTCTATACAACACGGGAATACACGGTGTGTCATGAAAACCACACGCCGTGTACTTAGGTTCAACGAACCGTTTCTGGTCCGCCAAACCGTGCTGTGTGAATTGATTACACCTAAGTATTTAACACCCCGTGTTGACAATAATTAAATGGTGTGTGGGAACCAGAATACACAGTATGTATGTTGGAGAAACACGCCATGTAGTCCGATCCGGACCAAGTGAAACCATGTACAAAGGAGAAGCCGCGTGCCACGTACACAGGATCGCCAGGCTGGTTACCGTATAACAAGAAAGTACACACCATGTATGATTTATCTACACACCATCTACTCCAAAATATGCAAAGTACAGAGAACATGCCAAAGCCCCCAATTTGTAATTTGGATAAAATGTGAAAAGAAATAAACGCCATGTAAATATAAACTACACGCCATGTACTTTCTAGAAATTTCACTAGGTTTCCTACAAAAGTACAAAGACCTGTACAAGAGATATGTATCAGATGAATCTCAAGGAAATTCAAAAATCAATTTATGATACTGAATTGATTAATTATAATATCATAATTAATTGAATTCAATCACAAATTATCTTGAATAATAGAACGATTAAAAGAATTTGAATTCTAAATATGTGTAAATGTCGTTGCATGCTATGGATGATCATGATCTAGACCAAAGACCATTTGTATGTGTGTAAGGTTTCATTTAAATTTGTTTAATTTAAATTTTTTTTCCTATGAGCCTTATTCCAATAAAATGTAGTGCCTACATGCCCATGGTTTCTTAAATGTAAACCCCATGTAATGGAGGATCTCCCAAGCCAGAGGAGACGGTTTGAAATTTGATGTTGAGGTGAAACCAACAAAAGAAGATACAAAGGTGGAAAGGTGGGAGCTGAAAAACACGAACCATTAGGTTCAAGGTGTTTTCCCTAGGTCCGAGTTATCTTATCAAAACCACTTAATAAGCTAACCAATAGAAGCTCATGATCATTCCATCTTATTTTATTTATCTCTGATTGAATGGTTTATTTATTATGTATGTGTTGTCATGATCACATAATTAATAAAATGACAAAGAATGTGAAGATGGAATAAAATAAAAACCGGACTATGCGTAAAACATTATCAGAACATGGTTAATCACTTAATATAGCATCACTTAATATTAACAGGAATGTGATAATGTAAAACTACACATAAAAGATTAAAATTCCTCAATACCATATTAAGTCAGACCAAGCCTTCCATTACTTGATTAAGGGCAGGACTCAATAAAACTATGTGTTTGACCAACCCTTGTTGGGACACTTACTTTTATAAAGGAATACCTTATGAAAGGTTTCAGGATGACTTAACCATATTATATCAAGAGGAGTATCCCTTTCTATACTTTATGTAATATTGGAGGCATGATTTTAGAAAATCCATGTCAGGATTTTAGGATTGAGGAGTCCACTCAACAGATCAAGGAACTGTAAGCTCACAGTTGGCAAAGACCTACCTACCTAAATACCTTCAAAATAGATTGACAAACCCTTGTTGAAGTTATGCGAAGGGGAATATGATCCTTACCACTAGAATGTCAAATCAATTGGACATTCCATGTTCAATGGTGAGGGCCATTGGGACTTGATAAAATAGTGGGAGAATTAATAAATTCATTTATTATTTCTCATAAAAATATAATCAAGAAAGTATTGATAAATCCGATCTTTTAATTTGTAGAATCGAAATGAAAAACTTGTCAACAATATTTTCTCTGCAATCAATTCTATATAAAGACAACATCCTCACCAGCAGTAACTTTCATGAATGGTTTAGGAGCCTTCGGGTTATCCTATGCCATGAACGAAAGTTTCACGTGCTGGAGTCCTCACTTCCTGATCCACCTGCCCAAGGGGCGAGTGATGAAGATTTCTTAGTCTATGATCAACATTTTAGCGATGAACTCGATGTTCAATGTTTGAAGTTGTCATCAATGTCTAGTGAGATCATGAAGCCTCATGAAGACATGGATTCCTACAGAATTCTTGAGCACCTCCATGGTCTATACCAGGAGAGAGCAAGAAAGGAAAGGTTTGGGATCTCCAAGGATCTATTTCAGAACAATCTTGGAGAGGGAGCCCCATCCAGGCCTCATGTAGTCAATCTCATTGGCTACATTGAGAGCTTAGAGGTTCTAGGGTTTAAACTCTCTGAAGAACTAGGTACCGATCTCATTATTTCATCACTTCCCTAGAGATTCTCAAAATTTGTTGTGAACTTCAACATGAACAACATTGAGAAGTATCTGTTTGATCTTCTTATCCTCATTCACCAAGTGGATAATGACATGAAGATTGAAAAACCTTCTGTCCTTATGGTGAATAAAAGGAAAGGGAAGGAAAAGATCTTTAAGCCCAAAGATTCTTCAAGGCCTTCCATGAAAAGGAATATCAAAGGGGAGGAAAGAGAACATGAGGCAGTTTGTTTCACATGTAGCAAGAAGGGCCACTGGAAGAAAAAGTGCACCCAGCCAAGGAAGCAAGGGGAAGCTTCAGGTGCATTTGTTATCAAATGAAATCTATCTGTTTCTACCAATGGGGTATTAGATATTGCTTATGGTTCTCACATCTATATCCAAATATAGGCTTAAAGTAGATTTAGAAAGATTGATTGAGGTGAGGTAGATCTACGAGCAGCCAACGAAGCCAGACTTGCTGTTGTAGCTGTCAGGGACTACACCTCCCATTGCCAACTAGAATGATCTTGGTGTTAAGGGTTGTTATTATGTGCCTTCTGTTACTAAAAACATTATTTCAGTATCCAGATTAGATAATGTTGGATTCATGTTCACGTTTAGAAATGAATGTTTCTAATTTTATAAAGATAGCACTTGATTTGGTAGGGCACATTTATATAACGATATTTATGTGTTAGACTACACAAATCAAGTAATGGAAATCGATGACAAAGCAAATCCACATGACTCATACCACAACATACTTTGGCATCAACGGCTAGGTCATGTCAATGAGAAACATTTGACAAAATTACATCAATATGGTTATTTAGATTCTTTCGAACTGAAGCCACTTGGTGTATGTCATGTGTGTCTACAAGGAAAAATGACCAAAGCCCCATTTAGTGGGAAATGTGAAAGAGCTAAATATCTTCTAGAATTAGTTCACACAGATGTGTGTGGACCATTTCCAGTTGAAGCAAGGGGTGGGTTCTCATACTTTATAACTTTTACTAATGATTTTAGTAGATATGGATATATCTACTTAATGAGGTATAAGTTAGATTCTTTTGATCAGCTCAAAGAATACAAGAATGATGTGGAGAACCATCTTGGTAAGAATATTAAGAAACTCCGCTCAGACAGAGGAGGAGAATATCTTAATCAGGACTTCATTGATTTCTTATGGGAGTTTGGGATTCTATCTCAACTCACTCTTCCCTACAGACCTCAGTGGAATGGTGTAAGTGAAAGGAAGAACAACACCCTTTTGGACATGGTGAGATCAATGATGAGACATGAGATTCTTCCATTATCCTTTTGGGGATATGCATTACAAACAGAAGCATACATACTAAACCAAGTACCAACTAAATCGATAAATGTTATTCCATATGAGTTATGGAGTAGATGCAAAGCCATGTTATCTAATTTACATGTGTGGGGTAGTGAAGAATTTGTTAAGGCCTCTTCAGGTAACAAAATTTCACCCCGAGGCACAAAGTGTATCTTTATAGGATATTCCAAGGAAACAAGGGGATATTACCTATACCACCCCTCAGGCAAAAAGGTTACAGTGGAGAGACATGCCATATTCCATGAGAGGGATCACATCTCCAAAAGAGAGAGGTGGAGCGAGATAGACTTCGATGAAGTCAAGAATCAAGATACACATGAGTTAGTACAAGAACAGATTCCACAAAGCCCCATGGAAGAACAATCTGTTCCAGAGACACAAGAACTGTGTGGGAGAACGAGAGAGGTGAGAGAACCAGAATGATATGGTTTTATTATCACTGAGGATAGTGACTCATTATTGGTTGAAAATGATGATCCTCTTACCTACAAGGAAGATGTTTAAGGAATAGATGTTGTGAAGTGTCCAGAAGCCATGAATTCTGAAATGGATTTCATGTACCAAAACCAAGTCTGTATTTTGGTAGATCCTCTAGTTGATGTAAATCCTATTGGTAATAAATGGGTATTAAAAAAGAAACTGGATATGGAGGGGCATGTCATCACCTATAAGGCACGACTGGTTGCAAATGGTTTTAGACAGCATCAAGGAATTGACTATGATGAAACATTTTCACCGGTTAAGATGCTTAAATCTATCAGAATCCTATTGTCCATTGCCACTTACCCTAACTTTGAAATTTGGAAAATTGATTTCAAAACAGAATTCCTTAATGGGAACCTCTAGAAAGATGTCTACATTACACAACCTGAAGGGTTTGTGACTCCAAAGGATGCCAACAAGGTATGAAAGTTGCAGAAATCCATTTATGGATTAAATCAAGCATTAAGGTCATAAAACATTAGTTTTGATGAAGATGTAATGGAATTTTTATTTGTTAAGAATGAATGTGAGCCCTGTGTCTACAAAAGGTTTAGTGGAAGTGAATTCGTTTTCCTAATAGTATATGTTGCTGACATATTACAAATTGGAAACGAAGTACTTGTCTTACAGTCAGTTAAGGCATGGTTGCATAATTGCTTCTCCATGAAATACTTGGGCGAGGCGGCATATATTCTTGGGATCAAGATCCATCGTGATAGATCCAAGAGAATACCGGGCCTGAGTCAAAGTACATACATTGACAAGACACTGAAGAGATTTAGTATGGAATAGTCCAAGAGGGGATTGTTTCCAGTGTCACATGGAATTCATATTTCCAAGAAAATGTGTCCTCAGAGACATGAGGAAAGAAAGAGAATGGCAAGGATACCTTACGCATCCGTGATTAGGTCAGTCATGTATGTTATGCTATGTATGAGGATAGATATTGCTTATGCATTATGTACGGTAAGTAGATATCAAGCTGATCTAGGAGAACACAATTGGATGGCAGTTAAGACTATCCTTAAGTATCTGAGGTGTACTAAGGATATGTTCCTCGTTTATGGAGGATATGAGGAACTAGTCATCAGAGGACATGTAGATGCTAGTTTCCATACTAATAAAGATGACATGAAGTAAAAGACTAGATACATCTTCAGTTTTAATGGAGGTGCAGTGATATAGAAGAGCTCAAAGCAAAGTGTGGTTGAAGATTCTACAGCAGAGTCTTAGTATATCGCAACTTCTGAGGCAGCTAAAGATGCAGTATGGATGCGAAGCTTCGTCCAAGATATGAATGTAGTACCAAGCAGTAAAGACCTTATCACACTCTATTGTGATAATACTGCAGTAGTGGAACTTGCAAGAGAGCCAAGGTCACATCAATAGACAAAGCACATAATTCAAAAGTATCACTTCTTGAGGGATTTTTCTCATAGAGGTGAAGTTGTAGTGAGCCGTATTTCCACAGAAGACAACATGGAGGACCCCTTGACGAAAACCTTGACTCAGCAGAAAAATGATCATCATGTGAGGTCTAGCAGACTAAAAGTCATAGTTAGTTTCCTCTAGTCCAAGTGGGAGTTTGTAAGGGTTGGTTTCCTAAGAACCAACTATTTTTTACATTGATTACATGAATGTTCACTTATTATATATTGTTCATTGTTCTACGTGACTATAATATAATAATGTCCTGGAATATTTGTTGCATTGATAAGGTTATGGTAGATCCCTTCTATGATGAGAACCTTGAAATTCTATAACAATATTCTTAAATAAAATTCTACTATTGGATGACATACTATGATAGGACACATATAATACAGACCATCATGTGCGAGTACTCTTAAGAAGACGAGACTCTCTCTCATGGAGTTCACACATGGTAATCTCCAAGATGGGAGATTATGAGAGCAGACCCGCGAGTATCAATTCCAAATGTCTTGATGTCATCGGAAATTGCTATCTATGAGTGTGTGTAATGGTCCTTAGACTGGATGATTTTCATTAACTCATGTGATGACTCTTGCACTTAGATTTACTGAATAAAACCTTCACGCAGACAGTTGGCGGGAAGTAGGGTACATTGGGTGCATCACGAGTGACATGTTGTTAATGGATATGTCGAGGAAGGATTTGTACCTTCTATTTATAGAAGTTTATATCTCGGACCTTTGATTGAAATATAACTGTCTCATTAAATTCCATGTCCATGGTGTAAACGATGAGTTTATTTTAGGTAGCCAAAGAATGAAAGATCAAGTATATAGGTTTACGAAACTGCCATGAAACCTTCTTGATGAGATATTGAGACAAAGGGATTAAATTACACAGTAAGCATTCGTATGAGGTGATACGTCAATGCGGTGTCAACTTCTTTATCATGGGTGCCTTGACCTGTTGCTAGACAGTAATCTTGGACATTAGGCGAGCCTGCCTAATGCCAATGAGAACGAGGCCTAGAGGGTCACACACTAAGTGTATTCAAGTATCTCAAGTAGAATAAAGATTATTCCTGTACCTAGTTTAATAATTATTCAAGGAAGCCTAAATCGTTTTAATGTTAGAGGAAGAATAAAATAAAACAAGTACATGCCGTGTATCAATGATAATGCGCCATGTAGTTTTATTTTAAAAACAAGTACACACCATGTATTATTAAATGTACAGGCCGTGCCGTTTTCATTTTGGAAAGGAAATGAATAAATGAAAATAAGATATACAAGCCGTGTACATTGAATTTACACACCGTGTAGTTTTCAATGAAAAATAAGTACATGCTACGTATTTATTAATACACACCGTTTAGTTTTTCCAGTCGAGATTTGGAGGAAATATCGTTTTATTAAATGGTATTTATTATGATCATTGTGGGTGCATGTCAAGGAATTAATGACTCAACATGGGGTTTTCAAAAAAGGTGTTAATGAAAAAAATGAAATGCATAACGCATTTATTTATTATTATAACTCTACAACCTCAAACCCGATTATAAATATCCTCACAACCCCAACTCATTTCCTAAGACAAGAGAATCGTTGTGCACAATAATTCTGGATAATTTTTTCAAGGATGAAAGAACCTCTTCCTCTATGAATTCTCTCAAGACCAAGAGAGATCCTCTTCCATCAGATCAAGATGATCTAAGGAAAACAATGCAAGCAAAGGTTTCTCCATGCTAGCACCTGAAGACTCCTTTGGAGACATCCAGAGATACGAGGTGTATGTGTAGATCACAACCAGAGGAAGTCTATACTTGGCTTCTGCAATGCAGTGAAGAATCACCTCGGAACATGATCAAGAATATCAAAGAATAAAGAACACGAAAAGTTATTTCTTTTCAATTGATTAAATTAATTATAATAAACCTTTAATGATCATACTTTGTGGTTCTGGGACATTCCTTTTCTTTGTCTATTTCTGTGATTCAATATGTGGAGACTAGCGTTTATCATTGTATTGATCCCAGATTGATCATTTGTTAATGACAAAATGCCAAGTGGGCACATCCACCCATGCGATTTCGCTGCGCCTGGAACCTTCAAGATCTTGGTTTAGACAACCATGCAATATTTCAGAATATGTTTCCTTTGTGCTTGATGTTGATGCTTCTAGAGGTGGGGATTTTCATTGACATGTGGCTCAAGATCTGATGCATTTCATTGAATGTACCTGGTGCTTCTGAAGAGGTTGAGGGTGCATCTAATGCTAGTGTAGTGGGTCCTGTCTTTCTTTTCCATTTACCAGGATGATAGGATAAATCCACCTTCACTAGGCAATCATGTTAGGCAATTGGGTGAGGAATACTATCGGAGGGTTCTAAGGCATATCAATTTCTATTTTTGTATTGATGGAGTGATTTCACATGGTTTTCAACTACATATATTTTTTCTATAGGGATTTGACCAAAATATTAGGTCTGATCATGCACGTATTTTCCCCTATATCCTTGGTTTCTGCACATATGACCTCTTATTTTACAATTTGGTGTAGGGAACTCTTAATCGGAGGAATATTCTTCATCATATAAGTGGTATTCCAAGTGTATCACATTGAAAGAACGAAAAATGATATCTTCACCCAACGAGGGTTCCATTTTTTGGGTTCGTGAGCATGGTTCAAATGTTGCTGTGAAGAAAATATGTAAGGGTAAGAGAATGAGTTTGTGCATAATATGAATCTTCCTCTTCTGTCTATTTCTATATCTAGTAGTCAAGACCAATTTTGGGATACATATCTAATGACACATTCTTGGTTGGGGGAGTTATTGTGGGTCTGCGCAACTATGCTGTCAGGGTGGGATGAGCTTGGTCAACTATTTTATGAGTCATATAGTTGTTGAACTTTTATCCACACTGAGCAGGAACTTTCTAAAAATCACCAACTTCTTTTGAATAGGAAACCATTATGCATACCACAATATTTAAAGAGTTATCTAACACCACCTTTACTGAATTGAAAATACCTTGAAATACATATTTGAAGATGAAATAGTTAGGGGTATTAGGACCCATCATTCAATGGAAAGAGAATTAGTTGGAATGTTCAATGAGGTTTACATCATTGAGATTCCTGGGATGTGATAGATTATTCAATTTATTGACGATGGATGTAAGGAAAAAACCAAGGAGTTTCTCATTTCATATGAAGTAAGATTTATTTACTCATTCATAAAATTGTGGGCCACCTTGATTTCTATGTTTTTATTATCATGGGTGATTTTGGGGTTTCTTCCGTATGATATGAGGTTATCGTTAGTTTTGGATCTTCATATGTGGATGGATGGGAACTAATTCTTACTTGAGAGTGACAATTAATACATCTTATTTTTCTATCCTTTTACCCTATGATGGGGGAATGAGTTGATATTTTTATCAGGTTCATAGAATGGAGTTTTCTAATCATTTTTCCATTTATGAAAACTAATGTAACCCACCTAGATACTTCATTGGTATCAGAGGTATTCTTATCACATCCTAAAGTTTTTTAGAACAAATTTATAGATATTTCTCCTGTAAGGGAGGGGTGCTGAGTGAATTGGTTAATCATTTCAATTTGGGTATGAATTCAGAAAGCCTATCATTTTCTATTTATGTTTAGTTTTTCTGGTAAGATATTATCATTTTTCAAATTTTTTTTAAATGATAAATTAATTGACAACGAATGTCTTTCCATCTTATAATGAGTCCTCCACATAGGCTTTTATACCAAACAATGGCTGTCCCTATCAGATTTCACACAAAAAGCCCCACTTTGTTGCCTCATATTGATCTTGAGGTCCCATAATCAAACCACATCAATGTAAAAAGTGTGTGAGATGATGTTCAGTTCCTCCCATGTCGTAAAATGGTGAAAAGTTATGATTTCCAAATTTGGATGGAGGGAAAGTGTTATCCACCCAATTAGGATATAACTTCATCTAAGGATTCAAAATTATACATCTACCTTACATGGATTCCATTCTTTTTTTTCCAAGGAATCGATGGTGTTGGGATGTTATAAAGTTACTAATATTTGAGATTCCTCCCATCTATAGGGAATGGTTGAGTCTTGGTGTGGTGTAATTTTATTCATTTTTCACTGATTTTTAACTCATTTGTAGACTAATTGATTACCTTGATGATGGAGATGCTATCACCATAATGAAGGTATGTCCTAATCATTTTTGACCTCCATATTTTTGTAGACTGGATTCCTAGATCTAGAGCTATTTTGACACTCACATGATTCTTTTTCAGGTAGATTCACTATGGTAGGAAGAATATTATTCTCTACTGAAAGATGATACCTGAAATAATTATTACCCCTGAGGATCTCCTCATTGTGTTTTCTGAGAGTTTTTATCACACTCTAACATCATGAAAACTGATCCATCATGGAAGGAAGATCAACCCTTTTGGATGGTCATTGGGATGTAGCCACACCAATCCCTTTATCTTTGGTAGTGTTCCGCTAGAGATTTGGAAACTCGATATTCAGAGGTGCCAAATTTTGGAGCCTTCTTTGATTACAGGTGCATGTAGCCTTAGTTGGTGCATCCAAATCACCCTCTTATCGATTTATTTATCTATTTTTCATCCTCATACATTGTAATATTATTAATCCATATCTATTGTGTTGACAATGAGTATATTCACAGAGGAATATCACAAAATGGTGATTGTACCATTACATTCGATGTGACAGGATGATTCCACATTGCCTACATATGGGTTGTTCCTTGAACCATTATCCATATTGGACCTTTTAAGCTTATGAACCAAGTGGAGTCTAATTTCCTTCATTTTACACTCATCCTATCTTGACCTATGAGTAATGACCTTAAGGGAGAACCGACTGTGATTTTCAAAGAGTCCTTTAGTAGAAATAGTTTATATTTTGGTGGGAGGAACAGATGGGATGTTCAAAATCAATATTTACCTCCAAATATATAGAAGGATTACTATATCTATGGTGATGATGTTGATGAAAATACTCATAGCCTTATTGGATGGGGGTTATTCAGGGACATAACTGGAATTGATTGATCATGTTGATAATGATCTCATGCTTCAGTTGAGGATTTTATGATTCATTGGATGATATTTGAGATATAAATTCCCATATAATATTTGTATGGGGTTGATCTAGAATCAACATTGATTTCACTGATATCTTTTCAGGGGATGATGATCTTGGTGATGGTGATTGAGGTATAAATTTCCCTTGCTATATAGGGTTGCGGTTTGAAGCTTTTGATAATATGTCCAGAATACTCTCAGGAATTGACGATCCAAGGTGAAGAGCTGATATATATTCCCCAATCTTAGGGAGTTGGGTTCACTCATGGATGGCTACTATTGAAGCTTCTACTATAGTTTGTTTGATGTCGTGCAACAGTTCTTGTAATGAACCAATATTTTATTAATAAAAATTACACTCGATTTAATTAAATGTATTAATATGTAAATATTTTACATAAAACATATTAAATTCTTTGGTTTTATTTTTTTTGGATTTTCGAATACCGTTATTAATTGTTAAAATTTCTAATATAGCCATTGAGGAGTGATTGCATGATTAGTATAAATACAGGGATTTAATAAATCAAATTTACTCAAACAAAGGATGCAATGTCCTCAAACAGTTGAATTGCTCAAAATGAAGCCCATTTTTTAGAGCTCTCAAAGGAGGCAGCGTCACTGGGCTTCGCTCTTGACCAATTCCATGCTAAGCTTTAACACGTTAATCTTGAATAGAACTACCTATGGGAGAACTACAATTTAATTGAGATCACCACCCAAGCAATGTTATCCAAGCCACCCTAATATTCCTTCACCATCGCACACCTTACCCTTAGGTCTTATGATGGTGTTATAAGGGGTTATGTAACAACACCCTAGCACTATGATTATGTGCATTATTTTTTTTAATATACATTTATTTTATTATTGTTAACCTATAAATGGTTTTAAATGCACAAATAGTATTTTTAGTTAATATTCAATTATGAAATCTATTTTGATGAATTAATGGATTTTTTAATTAAATAAAATTTTAATAAATTATTATTAACAAATTATTATTTATTAATTATAAATGATCCTATAATTTTTTATGAATACAATTGTAATTTTTATTAAGGTTTGAAAGCTGTTTTGGTCAAAAGCCATGAATTTTTGATAAATGACGTTTTTTATTTTAAAAGTAAAAATTAACACAATTATAAAACTATTTAGATAAAATTAATATCATTTTTGGATTTAGTATGCCAAAATTATCTAACATTAAATTTTTCATAATTTTCTGAGACAATCGACTTTTTGGGTAGAAATTAAATACTATTTAAATATATAATGTGTTTTATGACATCATAATGACCCAATAGTGATGTTATAAAATACTATAAAAGGTATGTTCTCCAAATATATTTTTTTAACTTTAAAATAATGAGATTTTAGATTTATTTTATTAATTTTATGGTTCCTTAGTGGACCTTCCAAGACTTAAAAAATATTTTAACTTTTTAAAATTATATTCTTGATAGTGTGACTCACCTCGACATAATCTATCCTAATATTTTAGAACATTCAGCCATTGTAATTATAAAATAATTTCTTCCACTCCACTTTGGAAAAAACCATGGGAAAAAACGATGAGGTGGTTTTTGGTTTTGAATAGATTAATGTGTAGTGTACAAAACATAAATAATAAATAATTCCCTCTCCTTTCTAATATAAACCCACTAAATATCACATTACTATTCAATAAGAATATTTTGAGCTCGACCAAATATTGAAATACTCTCTCTATAATCCTCCTAAGGTGCACCAATATCCCTAGAAGCCTCTATCAAGCCTCTCCCAAGCCTTTGGGATCACACTTCCAATAAAGGGATTTCTTCATTTCTCATTTTTGTCCATATTTATTAATGTTATTGTACCTATTTTTTCAATTAAAAATATTTTGGTATGATTTCTCACCTCCTCTATACTACCCTCATTATTTTTTAATGACAATATACATCTTTATCTCTAATTAATGCCTCCCATGTACACTAGTAACCATGTAGAAATTGCATCAGGAATTTCTCTCTTCTCATTTACAATCAAGAAATTAATTTATATTATGCATCTAAATTACATTACATATGTTGGGATATTATGTTAAATGACCCCATTACTTTTCATTTCATGTATAAATTATGAGAAACCCTTTTCTCTCCCCTCAACCCATTTTACTATTTTTATTTAATGTCGTTATGTTGCCAAAATTTCCCATGCCAAAATCATCGAGTAAGTGAATAGCACACAAATTTATCTATCATGGTTATTCAACTTTATGCCCATATACATATTTATTATAGAGTTTCATGTATTTATTTAACAATCATTTATCGAGGAATAAATTATGATGTTTAATTATTCCATGTTATATGATTAATGCAGCACACTTATGCATGAAATGAAATGTTTATAAAGGGTGTGCCCTGATAACGCTCTAATGCATTGGGTAAAGATTAGTACAATGATATGTAAAGTTAAATGAGGTTTTATTCATAATAATTAAATTTAAATGAGGATTTTATCATGTTAATTATTTTCCAATGAGGTTTTAATCATTCTCCATGTGAAATGAGCCTTGGTTCATGCTAATATCATGTTAAATGTCATTGCCACATTTCCATGTTACGATAATCATGAAATATCACGAATTTATGTTCATGTTTCTTTTGTGCTCCATTGATATGAATATTTTATAACATTTAATATATTATTTATTTTATTCATTTTTTACTCTCTTACTGATCTTTATAGCTCACCCTTGTCATATGCATGTCCTCAGGCTATCCCATGAAATTTGATGTAAGAAGGAATGTTGTGGTCATGTAAAAGATTTTTTAAATAAATATGTTTTATTTTATGTTCTATGTTGTTATATAATGTTCCTAATTTTACCAATACACTATACCTCTCAATCCTCATAGTTGTCTTAAGTGCAAATTTATGTAATAAATCATGTTTATGTGTGTAATAAAGAGGAGGGTTGTTATAGTTGGTATCAAAGGATATGTTTAGTTTTTTTTGGGATTAGGATTAGAAAAACCAAGTGAAATCCCTAGGGACAAGAATAAGTACTATAAAAACATCCATAAATTTTGGAGAGTGTATATTATGTGTTTTATCAAGAAAATGTATCCCTCTCTAGATACAAATAGGTTGAGGTGGCACTGGGACATATTTATCTTCGGGGTAAATCCCAAAAAAACTACTTTGAGCTAGAATTGAATGGGAATAGGTGCACGACAATAGGCCTGTATACAATATTTGGTTCTATAATACTAGGGGATATGCTTTGGTAAATTCATAAGCTTATTATAGACCATTATAAAGGGAATACAAAATTCCCCTAAGAATATATGTTGGGAAGTAGATCATGGATAACATATATGGAATCCTATAAATTCATAGGTTAATAAAAAAAATGTAATTTAAATGTTATCCCTTTTTTCAATGGATTAACCATTATGTGTTACCCCTAATGTTACTTTTATTGAAGCCAATGGACGATAATAGTAGGACTCAGGATAACAACCAATGTGAAGATCAATGGGATGATTGTTCTAATGAGATTCCCAATCTGATGAGAGTGGGAATCACCAACATTTTCACGATACTCTCTCAGTTAACTCAAGTTTTTAATAGAAAAATAGGTCAAGAGGAATATACAACCCCACCCTCCTAAGAAAGAACAAGATGCAATCGAGAGATTCATAAGACAGATGCCTCCTACTTTTAATGGATCATCGGATCCCTCAATCGACGACCAAAGGATCAACTCCTTTGAGAAGATATTCTCCAACCTTCAATTTTATGAATAAGAGATGGTTCTTCTGGATGCTTATCGTATGGAGGGTGATGTTGATCAATGGTGGACATTAAAAAAAATAAAAAACCTGAAGAATATGTTGAGTAATTAGAATGGAAGGATTTATAGAAAATGTTTTTCGATAAATATTTTCCTCGCACCCTCTAACTTAAGATGGATGGGTACTTCCTTTCCCTTAAGAAAAAGGCGAAGAATACATCAGATCATATGAGGACAAATTAACAAGGCATTCACAATATTCCTCTGGCTTTGTCGTTACCCCTGGATGAAACATTGTCCGCTTCTTTGGTGGGATAAAACCTAGCTCACAAAAGCCCTAGCGATCTATGACTTTGATATCTTTGAGGAAATTTTTTGATGTGCCCTCAAGGTCAAAATGGAGATTGGAGAATCTTAGGGGTGTCATGGGGATAGGATGCAGAAAGTGGGATTTAATTTTGGTGGTACGATGGATAAATCCAATGGTGCTAAGAAATTCTAGCATGCCACTTTCCAAAGGTGTGGAAAGAAGCACCCCAGATATTGTCTGAAGGGGACGAGGAAATGTCTTAGGTATGAAAGAGAAGGGAACCTAAACATTAATTGCCGAAAATAAAACCCCACTACTAAAACAGAGTAGAGGAAAACTCTATTCAACCCTCCACAAATTTTTCATTGCATTAACTATAAAGAACTAGGGTACTTTTCAAGCCAGTGCCCTAACCCAAGGGTTTTGGGAGTAAACCAACAACCTCCAAGGCGGTAAGGGTGAGATTTTTCCATCATTACTACCAAAGAGAACACCAACAAATAAGTGGTGATAGGTATGATAGTTCTTCATTCAATAATAGCGAACATACTATTTGATGCTTTTTCTATGAATTCTTTTATATCCCAAATGTTTAGTAGAAAAATTTCTAAACCACAAAAAAGCATGGAAGTAGATATGTCGGTGAGACCGAAAAATTGAAAAATCATTTAATCCCATGAATATAACTCCTCCCATATAACAATTTGTGGATTTAAATTACCGATGAACCTCATCATACTTTATATGGTTTAATTTGATTCAATTTTTGGCATTTATTGGATTTCCCTAAATATAGCCAACATAAATTTCCATGAGAGCGAAATCACTCTCCATATGGCGAATTGAACCTCAATTCGAAACAAGTGAAAGGAAGAGAATGAATCTTCATTAGAACCATCATCTAAATCATGAATATTAATACCCTATGAGAACATGTATATTTATTATAATATTGAGTCTATGTAAGAAACCATCATTGAGGACATGCCTATTGTGAGGGAATTCAGTAATTTTTTTCCCGAGGAATTTCTTGGTCTTCCTAATAGAAGAGATGTTGAATTCTTGATTGATCTTATACATGGTGAATTTATAATATCCAATACTCTATATATAATGGATATTGTGTAGCTTTAGGAGATAAAGAAACATATAGTATAATCTAGATAAAGGGTTTATATACCCAAGAACATCACCATGGGGTGCACCAGTGCTCTTCATCAAGAAGGATAGCTCAATGTTCCTTTGCATTGATTATCATGAGATAAACAAATTGATGATATAGAACAACTATCCTCTTTACCAAATTGATGAGTTGTTTGATCAACAACGTTGAGCACAATACTTCTTAAAGGTGAATTTTTGGATGGGATACGATGAAGTAAGGGTGACGAAGGAGGATATACCCAAGACTGCTTTTCTTATAATGTACAGGCACTATGAATTCATAATAATGCCTTTCAGACTCACTAATTCTCGAGAAATATTCATGTACATGATCAATAGAGTCTTTAGAGATTATTTAGAAAAACTTTGGTAGTTTTTATAGATTATATTCTAATATACTCCAAATCCCAGGATGGTCATGAGGAGAATCTAAGAACTGTACTAGAGACCTTGAAAAAGGATAATCTCTATGAAAAGTACAACAAGATTGCGTTATGGTTGAATGAAGTATCATTATCTAGTCATATCATCACAATAAATGGGATATCTGTGTCTCCTTCCAAGACTTCTACAATTGAAGGATGTCTGAGTCCAACATCGGTGGGGGATATCCATAACATCCTGGGATTTTTTGTATATTATTGCAGATTTGTGAGAAATTTCTCATGATTTTCCAACCCTCTTACCAAGCTAACCTGAAAGGGAGTAAAAGCTTCTTTATGTTATCAATATTAAAATAGATTCATGGAGTTGAAAAATGAGGCTGATCACTGCGCCCATGCTCACACTACCCACAAGTGGAGAAATTTTTGTGGTATTTAGTGATGTTTCGAAGAAGGTATTGGGCTATAAGTTGATGAAAAATGAAAAATTCATTACCTATGCTTAAAAAAAATTAAAAGTTTTTGAGAAAAAGTATCCAACACATGATCTAGAGTTTCCTGTAGTAATCTTCACTTAAACAATTTGGCTACATTACCCCTTTGGGGATAAATGTGAAATATATATGGATCACAAAATCCTCAAGTAAATATTCACACAGAAAGAGATGAATATGGGCCAATGAGGATGGTTAGAGATGATCAAAGACTATGACTACTCAATCCATCACCACCCTAGTAAAGTGAACAATGTGGGAAATTTTCTATGTATAAAGGATCCAGTGATTCGATCATTGATGAGAATTTAAAAGGATATAATATTCTTAGATTTTATGAAGATATATATGGGAATAATAAAGAAGGGAACATAATCAATACATTCATAAATTATTTCTCAACCATTTCTTTTGGAAAGGATAAAGGATGCTCAAAAGGATGATGTGGGAATTTAGAATAAAGTGGAAACTATCAGAAAAGGTAAATCCTTGAAGTTAAATGTTAATGATTAAGGAATTCTGAGATTTGGGACAAGACTATGCGTTATTTAAAATCTGGAGTTAAAGAATGATCTTTTGGATGATGCACATAGTTCAAATTTCTCCATTCACCTAGGAAACAAAAATATGTATCAAGATCTCCATGAGCATTATTGGTGGAGATGCTGAGTATACATTAAAGTTCCTCATATGTCAGCAAGTGAAGGATAAAAGGAATAAGTATAAGGGGATGATGCAACCATTACACATACCAACATATAAATAGGAGAACATCACCGTAGACTTTGTCATTGGACTTCCAAAGAAATCTAATGGAAATGATGCTTTCTAGGTTATTGTGGATCATCTTACAAGGAATGCACACTTCATTACAATTCGAGAGGATTTCTCATTGGATCAACTTGCACATATATACATCAGAAAAGTGGTAAGTCTACATGGATTACCACTATCAATTGTATCCGATTGAGATCCAAGATTCACCTCTATGTTTTGGAAGAGTCTCCAACATGATTTGAATACCAATCTGAACTTTAGTAAGACTTATCTTCCCCAAAATGATAGAAAATCTAAGAAGACTATCCGAACACTTGAGGACATGATGAGAGCATTCTCAATGGGCTTCAAAGGATGACGATATCTACATCTTCTCCAGGTTTAGTTCTCTTACAAGAACAGTTTCCACTCAAGTATCCAAATGGATCCTTAGGATGACCTTTATGGGAATAGGTGCAGAACACCATCATGTTTGGATGAAGTTGGGTAGTGAAAAAACCTAGGTCAAGAAATTGTCGAAGAAATGGTGGATAAGGTTAAGACCATCCACATGAACATTAAAGATACTTTGATTCGAAAAACGAGCTATGCTAATAATCATCGATGAGACCTAGTGTTTGATGTTGGGGACATGGTATTCCTCCACATATCAACATGGAAAAGAGTTATGATATTTTGGAAGAAGGGAAGGATTAGTCCATGGTACACCAACCCTTTTGATATCCTTGATCACACTAGAGTTGTGAACTATCAACTAGAACTCCACCGTAACCTATCTCAAGTACATGATTTATTCCCTATATCACTCTTATGGAAGTAAATACTTGACCCATTACATGTACTCAATATAGAGGTGGTAATGTGGGAGAATGAACTCTCCTATTAATAGAATAATTTGAAGATCATAGATCATAAAGAAAACGTTATATGAAATAAGATAATGCCCCAAGACAAGGTGTTGTGGAAAAACCACAAGTTTCAAGAAGAAACATGGGAATCAGAGGAAGTGATAAAGCAGAGTTACCCTAATTTATTTCAGTGTGGGAAAAATAATTTTCGAGGGATAAATTTTTTAATGGGGGAATATTATAGCGACTCATATATTTATAAATGAAAATTCCTTTTTATTTAATTAAAAGTATTATTTTTTATAATGGTTATATAAAACTTGTGCACTCCCTTGGTTTAATGTTTTTGGATTTTAAAAAACCGTAACGAATTGTTACCGTTGCTAATATTTTCATTGAGAAGTGATCACGTGATAAGTATAAATATATGGCTTTAACAAATCCAATGTTCTCATAGAAAAGAAAAGATGACCTAATCCAATATAATTTCTCCATACTAAGCCCATTTTTCAGAGATCATAATGGAGGTAGCACCACTGAGCTTCACTCTTGACCAAGCCCAAACCAAGCTTCAATACGTTAAGCTTCAATGAAACTGCCTATAGGAGAAGTATAAGTTGATAGAGATTACCACCCAAGCGATATTACCCGATCCACCCCAAGAGTCTTTCATCACTACACACCTTACCATTAGGTCTTATGCGGGTGTTACAAGTGGTTATGTAACAATACCATAGCACTATGATTATGTGCATTATTTTTGTAATATACATTCATTTTATTATAGTTACCATGACGAAATTGCGTAAGGAATTACTCTCTTCTCATTTAAATTTATGAAATTATTTTATATTATGCATATAAATTACATTATATTTGTTGGGATATTATGTTCTATGACTATATTACTGTATATTTCAGGTATAAATGATGATATACCCCTTTCTCTCTCATCAACCCATTTTATGATTTCTATTTGTTGTTGTTATGCTGGAAAAATTTCCCATGCTAAAATCATCATGTAAGTGAATACCATACCGATTTTTCTATCAATGTTATTCACCTTTATTCAAATATACTTATTGATTATATAATTTCATGTATGAATTCCACATTCCTTTATCATGTAATAAGTGATGTGTTGAATGATTCTTTGTTATATGATACATGTAGCACATTTATGAATGAAATGAAATGTTTATAAAGGGTGTGCCTTGATAGCGCTCCAATGCATTGGGTAAAGATTAGTATCAAGATAAGTCAAGTGAAATGAGGGTTTAATAATGCTAATTCAAGTGATATTAGGGTTTATTCATTATAATTCATGTGAAATGAGGATTTACTCATGCTCCATGTGCAATGATCCTTGGATCATTCTAATATCATGTAAAATGTTGTTTCCACATTTCAATGTTATGATAATCTTTCTATATCATTCTTTTATATTAATGTTTCTCCTGTGATCCTTTGATATTCTAATTGGATAACATGTACAATATTCTTCGTGTTATTCCATGTTTAATCCCTTACCAGGATTTATAGCTTACCCATTTCTTATGCTTGTCCTCAGGTTATCCCATGTAATGCTAAGTACGAAGGAATGTTGTGGTCATTTAAAATAATTTTTCAAAAAATAAGTTTTGTTTTATGTTCTATGTTGTTATATAATGTTCCTAATTTTCCCAAGATAATAAACCTCTTGATCCTTAGAGTTGTCTTAAGTGAACATTTATTTAATAAATCATGTTTATATGTGTAATGAAGAGTAGGGTGTTTATAGTGATCATGTTGGTGTTGGGGGTAGTCGAAGTCCATGATGGTAATCATTATTTATGAGAAGTTGTCTGGTCAGTTGAAACTTCAACTTTTGTGTCTTAAATGATTTATCATCACTTTGAGGGTCCTAGTTCCAAGATCTTCCGGCAATCCTCATGTTCTGTTTGTGATGTCTGGGCATCATTGAAGAAAGTGTATTTTCTTGTAGTTACCAACTAGCCTACATGTTAAATGGTCCTCTAATTTCACCAGAGGCTATGAAATTACAGGACAACCTAACTGAAGGGATATTTTTTTGGATACATAGAGATGTGAAATTATCCATTTTTTATCTTCCTTAGATATGTATGTCGAGAGATGATCTGAAAATCAATCGACAACGACTTTTCACGATACAAAGATATACCCTACATAGGAGTTTTGAATTATCCAATATTCTAGGGTTTCTGAAAATAGAAATGACATCCATATCCTGTTTATAATAGAGTGTACTGATGAGAGGAAGGTGATAATCATATCTAGTATAAGGTAGATATCTATTCTTCATTCGATGATGATTATCCAATAGATTTTGTGGTAGATTAGGAATAAATCATTTTTCTAGTTCATATATGATGTCGTAGTCAGAAGTAGAGATGAGATAGCACCTAATGAGGAGGTTTTTTCCAACTAAATCTCTCTAAATATCAATGCCCGAATCCTATTAATTAGACGTACACACCTCCATATGATCACACTATAGAAGATTATTCTTGGGGACTCTTTATGACTAGAGTGGAGTGATTGTGAAAGTTAATGGGAAACTATATAAAGTTGACCTTGATGTTTCGATCATCCCTCTATAAGAGGGTGTATGAGTTTTAAACACCTATATATACAGAGGTGTTTGGGAAAGATGAGGATTTCTTTATCCTTGTGATATATTATCATGGTGAGGTTCACCACAAGAGATGTTAGGACTAGAGTCCCTATCATCCATCTCTACACTACCATGAGTAGGAATATTATGGTAATGATCCTATTTTTATAGTTCAAGAGTTGATGGAACCTTGAGGAGTTGATAATGGGTCTCTAATAACCTCACGTACAATATCATTGAGAGGATTAGGGATATGATCTTCATTTTGCATCATGGAATAGATATACCGACCCACCTTCTCAAATTTTACAAGGAAAAGAGTCTGTTGTATGATGATTGTTGAACCATGTTTATAACCTTTTAGTGTTGTAGGTGTTAAATTATGTCATGAAGAATGTTCTAGAATATTCCAATAATCATATTCATTATTGATAGGAATATGATAATATCCTAAGGAATTTTCCATTATCCCTTGGTGAGACTTAGTAAGAACAAGGGTATAAGACCAATCATGAGCCTTCAGAATATGACACTAGTCTTTCGTGGTAAGGAAATGAACCTCACATGAGGAAGGATCCACTTTCACTTATTGAGCCCCAGTTGGAACATAAAAAAAACCCGATCGCAATATGCATTCCCCATCAGAATATATCAAAGAACCTCAAAAGTAGGTGGAATAAAAACCTCCTCATGTATTGCCTTAGAATGATTCTAGTGTAGTCAGACATTAGTGGAAGTAGGAATATGAAACTGGCTTCCATGATATATTGGAATATACTAGGAAGATTCACTAATAGGAATAAAAACATTTCCTGAGGAATGTTCCATTATAACTTGGTTATCCCCAACCAGAATGAGGATTTGTGTATGATACCAGGCCTTTGTAGTATTTTGTTGGTATTCTTTGATTGGAATATGAGACTTTCTTGAGGCAAGTGAACCTCTCACATGGTGATCCTTGGCCACAATGAGGATATGATCTCAATCCTAGGCATTTAGAATATGTCATATGACTTTTTTGTTAGGCATATTCCCTTGTCCTAAGTCATGTGTCGCTATCAATTATTGAGACCCAGTTGGAATTAGAATATGAGCTCAGTCCGACACCTCAACATTTACCATAATATGCCGACAGTCCAGTTGGATGGTTGAAAAATTGTGATCTTTCTCTCATGAAACCACTTGTTCATTATGATTAGAGTGTTGAGATTCCCTAGATGCAGAGATAGAAATACAAGCCTATGAATGTATCTATACTAGTTCCAGAATATTATAGAGGAGTTCTTTAGATATTTATAAGATGTAATAACATTTACTAAAAGTTTTGACAGAGATTTACGTCTTCATATTTTTAATATCAACTATTTACTAGTAGATATATTTTAATAAAGTGGGGATATGATCCCACATCTTCCCTCATTAGTCCTCCAAAAATATTCCTATATTCTTCATGAATAGAGGTAAGGATATGAACCCCCCATTCTTGCTTTAGAAATATTCCCACAGACTTTATTTGAGTGGGTAGAGATATGGACACACTATCTTGTTACTGCCAGAACATACCAATAGACATAATCAGTGGGAGAGGGGATATGATCCCAGTAACTTCTTTCCAAAGCCTTCCTCACTTGACATGTCTTCCTTATTTCCCATGCATGGGTATCAGAGGTGGAAGTGTGTTGGGTGGAATCCTTAGCATAAAAATGATGGGTATATATGGGATGGTACTGACAAAAATAATTGACAAGATCCCTCTTCAGAAGATCTTGAATGGGAAGGGTGCTGTATTTTACTCCCTTCTCAACCTTCATCAGATACTTGAGGTAGTGATTTTAATGATATGGGGATAATGTTTGGAAGAGGTTGGTTGTGGAAACAAGGGCTACCGAAATAGCTGTAACATTCCATGGACGATGCAGAATTTTTTGTTTCAGTACTTAGAGAAACTCAAGGGAAGATTCAAGTTCTATGATTATACCACATTGGTAGAATTATTGGACCATTGTGGCATTTAACTGATGTAGAAGTTTTCAGGATGGTGAGGACATTTTTAAACCCATTGGGGTTGCAGTCATAGCTCATTGACTAGAATTTTTGCTATATGAAGAAACTATCTCAGATCAAGATACTATTGACGGAGTAGTATCTGTAATCAAGAAGACAAAAAGGAATAGGGTCACTGATTAGTAAAATATCATATTAATGATGTTTTTTAAATCAGATATGCATGGGTAAAAAAATTATCATTTTATCCATGATCTATCCATTCTTCTCGCATTGAATTTTCCAAGAGAGGATGGTATTTTTTCCTGGGAATCCTAGTTATAGAGGTTCATCTATACGATTTATGTCATGCTTATCAGCTTTTTTTGTGTAGGATATTCCAACATGGTTTCATTATATAAGGAAAACTAACCATCCTACTATTTGATGGTATTATGTTGGGATAATCTTTTTTTTCATGTAATATGAAAATAAAATGGCCTAATGTATGATTAGATGACCATTAAATTATTTGAGAGATTCCCACTGGGTTCACAATTCATTTCATTAGAAATATACTACCAAGAACCCTCACTGGGCGACATAATGCTTTGATGATAACTGGGTAATATATAACTTTTATGTTGGGTATAATATTCCATGATTAAATAAGTTTATTTCGGGTTCACAATTCTTATTTCCTTATAATGTTTTTGGTGGATGTTTTCCTATGGTTTGATTGTAGGGTGTTTAATGTTGTCCATAATTATCTTCATCAAGATCACTATTTTTTATCCTTTCACACAAACTCACAATAGTTCCTGTATCCATAACATGGTACATGATTTATTTATAATGGATGATGTTCGGTTGGGGTTTCATATCCAATGAATCTTAGGAACTCACATTGGTCAAGAGGATGGGAGGTCGGGCTCATGACACCCCTTTGGGGGGAATTTTTTCTGACTCCAATACTCTCATATAGATTAAAGACATGTTTAGTTATATCTTGCTAATACTGATATGGAAATGATAACCCTAACATAATGACCATAGGTTAAACCCATTTATATACAAGAGAAGAGAATATCATCAGCCAATCTATCTGTATGTATCTACGGTTCTTAATCAATTTCTCAATAATGAGTATCTTCTTATATAATGAATCCTCATAGTCGTGTACTCAGGATTTTGTTGCTCTGTAAGGAGAAAATTAATATCTTAAGGATTTGATTGATCATTTATGGGGAATCCTACATATACAATTTTAAAAAGGAATAAAAATCCCATGTAGTTAGTTAAACCCAAGAATTTTAATGTCATACAGAAATGATATATATTTGGGATATTGGGAATCTGGTATTGGAGATTTAAACTTGAGGATGATTCCCACATATCCTAGTTATATAATGAATCAGAGTTTACATATTTTTTTCACACCCTTCATACATTCCCCTAGGTAGATACCCCTGTCTGCCAAATATTCATTGACTATGTTCCTCACAAGCCTTGATTATCTTCTTGACATGCCAGATGATGTATGCCTGAAATGTCCAAACACAATCACATGACCCAGTTAACTTTTTGAAGGGATTTTTATGGAATTCATAGAGGTCCTATCATGAGAAATGATGACTTTTTTGGAGGACATCACGTGACCTGGATGGCTGATCCTAGAATCTATGACATGACATTGGCACGCATTCTTGGAGGGAATTTCATGAAAAAGATTACTTTCACTATTATCTTCATGAAAGCTACCTGAAACATTTTGATAGAATCTTTAGAGTTATATTTACATGTCTAAAGGGCGCCACATGTATTGGATGAATTTTATAGGTGTCATCAAAAAATCCAAATGACATGTCTAGGGGATGTATTAAGAGCCAACTGACATACTCCGAGGGTGTCACAAGATATTTCAGGACTCTACAGATGACTTAACGAGAGATAGCTGACATACCCTAGAGATATTACAAGACATTGATGACATGTACTTGCATCACTGTATGATATGGGTGAAATGTTTATTGGACATCATGAGGTTTGGACAACGAGCCTGAAGGGGTTCTCAAAATAGGGGTGTCATGCCCAGAGGGTGCCATATGGATTGATTTGACATGTCCAAGAGATAACTCATGATCCAAGTAGTATACCAAAGGAGCATCATGTGATCTGGGTGTTATGTCCTGGTGCTATCACATGACCTGGTTGGTTTAGGAAAAGTTCATGGGGATTATTATACACATTATTCTCATATGCCTCTAATTTTTAGTCTTGGTTACATCATTATATTTCATATTCCTAATATTTATTCAGGGATAGATTGTTTTATGTGTCATGTGATCTAACATGTATGTGATATGTTCTTCATCTGACTATTTAGTTTTCCTTTGCATGAACTATTGGTGATCAAATAAAGTGCCATTCCACACTACATGATTACTCTAATTTTTCTCGAGATCTCACTTGATATAAAATTTTCTTAGTCCTAAGATCAACCCCTCGGATAAAAATTCTTAGACGCCTAGGTGTTCCAGTGTGAGGATCCAAGGAATATTACATTTTTTTTCAAGATGTGGTGGGGTATTTATAGGACTCTCTACCCTAGTTATTTGATTCATTGTGCGGAACATATCATAATAATAATGGATGGAGTTAGTGGAGGGATTTTATGTCATTAATTTTTGTGAGGTCTTACTATAGTACATTTTGGGGGCATCTCATTATTTCCAACCATCATGAGACCATCCCATAAAATTTAGATTTATTAGATTATTTATAATTAATGGGGTCCTTCCAAATCATGCAGACATGTCAAGGGTATTCTATATTGTTAGACCTATATATCCAAGGTCCATAAAGATATTAGGGTAGCTTTTAAAAGGAAATCATGTAATCATAGGTGATATTTATGATACGTTTTACATGATAAGGTTGATACGATAGTGGGATCTCATGTGGTGAGGTGGGCATGTCTCTAGGGGATTGTAGTGTCCTGTGAACCACCTGAGGAATATCTCATGATTTTTACAACCAAAATAGGTTCCCGTATTTCCCCATTTTATTTCAATTATTTTATTTACCAATGGTTGGGGAGCTCATAAGGTTGTATGATTGTTGTTGAAAAAAATCAACTTCCCCATTAGTGATGTGCTATATGACAAATAAAAGGTATTATGGCCATGTGTGGCCATTATCATGGGAGAAACCTTTTACTTATATTTAGAGCCAAAGGGGGAGCATAAGATTTTGTATACATGGAAAAATACCTTTTCTTGGAGAGTGTGAAATGCTAGAGGGATCTTGTGCAACTAGGAAGACATGTTTCTTGGGATTCTGTGGTGTTTCATGAGATTCAAGTGGTGCGTCACATGAGTTTTAAGATCGTATGTGGCTAACACATTTTATATATTTTTATCCCTGTTTTCCATCAATATGGAGATATCTCATAGTTGAATATGTGTTATCGCAGACAATAACTCTTTTTGTCTGCAATTTGTCATGTGATCAAAAATTAATTTTTCAACCATGAGAAAGCATTTCCATAGAGAACTATTTTTCTTGTCTCTGATGTGTTGCATGATTGGTTCTAGATATCTCAATAAAATTCAGGAATTTTTAGGGACAATCTGTGTGATTTCCTTTAATTTATCATGTTTTACGAGATGCATGATTTCATAGTGTGAAAAGGGTGTTTGTTTGTCACAATGACATTATAAATGGTGAAAAAATAGTGTTGAAATCTATCCAATGAATATCAAATAACCTAAGATGCAAGAAGATGTGGTGCGATTGTGGGTTTCCATGAGGGTGTCACATGACATTAAAATATTCACATGATTGATTAATGGAGGTATCATGATGGAGTCTTATGAAGGTTTTACACCTCATTCCCATGACACATGAACATGGAATATATTCTTTCTTCACATGGAAATATCAAACATGACAAGGAGCTTCTCATGAAAACATGAATATTTCATATGTGTGGTGTGGAATTCCATTGGATCAACATGGTGCATCAAGTATTGAATGTTTTTAATGATTTAAATTTTTCGGGATTCATGTAAATTATTTTGGACTTGATCATAGATAGAATATTAGTTTATGTCCAAAATTATTCACATGATTGGGTATGTGGTAATTTAATCTTCTTCTGGTTAAAAGCAGTACCATGATATGTGCTTTCTTTCATTCGCACACGAGCCTCAACCCGATTGGTGAGGACTCCTTAAGTTAATCTAGGAGACCCAGGATCAAATCCAGGTGGAGGAATATTTTCAGGGTACTGTAGCAGTACTGTAGGAGGAACTGTACCTAGTAATGTTTGTAAATATAGCATCCAAGACTATTCCCCTGTTTTGGCCTTTGGGCCGCTGATTTGGTCCCTGAGTTCTTTAAGGCCTTCAGGCCACCCAGGCCTTTGGGTTAGTAAGTCTTTTGGCCCACCTCAAGGCCTTCGGTCCACCTTAAGTTCATATACAATCTAGAAATCCTACAAGAAAAATTTCTAAAAGGAAGATGAGCAAGGAGCTTTCACCACAGCAGAAGCTAAACAAATTGCAAGAATGAGAGGGTATGACACCTCCCATCAGGACAAGCCTGTGCATGAATGGTAAAGGCTCGTCAAACAACCATGCAAATGTGGAGAGATAATTTCAAAATTAAGATGATTGGGAGGAGCGGTTCCAAGTAGTTATCCTGGGTTTTATGTAATGTTTGAAGTCTATGGGAAATTGATTCCTCTAAGGCCAACATGCCATGTAATACATATGCCTACGGGCCTTGTAAGGGTTCCACCTCACCCCTTGAAAGTGGATGATTAAAAATCAATAAAAAATGAAGGCCTTCGATTCATTAAAGGAGCAGGATATGTGCTTTCTTTAATTATTTCATGATGGATTATATAAATGTGGTGCATCAACACTTCACATGACATCATGCATGATGCCACATTCTTTCACAAGATAAGTTACGGGGTTCCTATTGGTGGCATGATACATCAAAATTTCCTTGGAATTCTTATCTGATGGGTGATCTTGGGATCTCATCTATTCATGACAATTATTATGTGATGTATTTCACACATATTTTTCTTTACATAACCCTTTTGTGTGCTCGCTACACTATATTTGTTTTGTGGAAAACATGAGATTTCCTTACAGAGTTGAATCAACCCCATCCTACTTATGATAACCTTTTATTTATAGACTAGTTATCACATATAATATGATCATATTATATTAGTGGTGTGTACTATAAACATTCTATTCCATCCATCACACCGGTCTACTCAGAACTAGGTATATCGGTGCCTCCCATGACATATTTTTCAAGATAAAAAATTATACACTATTCACATATATTCTTATCCAAGTGGTTAGATATTGTTATGAGTTAAATTGAAACTAGGGCCCCTTCATTCTAACAAATAAGATTCAGAATGATTTTGCGTGAGTAATGATTTTTAGGAATGATCATAACATGATTCACAGTTTTATTTCATCCTTACACCACTTTATTAAAATGATTTTTTTTTAAATTCTAAATATTATAAAAAATTAAAATTCATGTTTTATTAAATAATTTAATATTTATTACTATTATTAAAGGATATTTAACTTTTTTTCTATTTTCATAGTATGTGGAGGTGATTTAGAGCCCCTAAAGTTGATATAGAATGAAAATGGACCAAACTGCATGGAAGCCAAAGGACACCAATCCACTATTTTTGACATTGTGTGTGATAAGTCAACTGGAATGATTTTTTTTTCTTATTTCAAACAATTTTAGGAAAAGTGAGAAACCCAAAGTGACAACAAACCCAAAAAGCAGAAGCAAGTCCCCTCCAAAGATGAACAAACAAACAGACACACAAGCAGTTAACAAAAACTAAAAATCATAGTTACCATACCCATCATCTCCACCAGCACATGAAATCCCCTCCATGGTGGCCGTTACCCATTCAGAATATAGATTTAAATGCCTCATGAAATCACCATCATAGTCACACCTCACATCACCCAACATGATTCGCCTGAAAACTTCTTGTTTGGACAAGCTGCCTTTCTTGAAAGCTAGAGACACCCCATGGTCCCGTTTAAAGGATGCTATGGTGCACAGCAGTCAAGGCAGATAGGATTAATCCTTCCTGCCTTTTCTTTTTGGAGTAGCAGAAGCTGCTCCTCAAACATCAGTCCTGATTCTATCTCCACCCTTCACTATGTTGCTAAAGGAACGAGCGACGAAATCACCTCTATTATCCTTGTCGCAGCTGGATAACATCCCCTTCCTTCCAAGAATGTTGTCCGAAGATAAATCCTTGCCCTCCTCATCTCTTCCTCTCCTATGATCAGGTGTGTTCCAGTCAATATCACACATGTAAATGCCCATGACACCATCATACATAACTGCTCTTATTCCTTTCCCTTCTAGGACATTTCCCAAGTCAGTCGGTTTTCCCTGTTGGCAAGCTGTATTCTCCACAGTAGGATGTCCCACAACCTCACAGGAATCCTCACAGTCAGCTTCCCCTCCTACACAATCCCACATACTGGTCTCTAGGGGATCACCCTACTCTATTGCAATAGCATCCATACCCTCCTCTGCAAGACCTAGGAATCTGTTACTCAAAGGAAGAATAGCCGTAGAAGCAACACCCGGTCCCCCACTATCCCGTTTCCTCCCATTCATGCCAAGAGTCACTGCCGAGTCACCTCTTTTACATTCCACCCTTTTATCCCTCGTATCCAAGGCATCACCGAAATTCTGATCCCTCAATGTCACCCCAACAGATGTGGAACCATTCATTTGATCACTCCTAGTATTAGGATTCTCTTGCCTCTGTCTCTTGCTTACATCCAGAGCCTCCAGAATGCTTTGAGTTTCCATGACATCCGTCAAGGATGTGTTATCACCCTACCTATATAGCTCATTGCCATACCCTTAAGTGGGCTGTTGAACCAAAGGACCCAGTGATTGGGAACCTCCATTTTTCCCCTCCATAACATTAGTCCTCATCTTCGGACCTTCCATCAGCTGTGTCCCCGGGATGATCCCTGCAGTATCCTCCCTCCTAACTGGAGCCTGATTCTCACGATGCCTAGAATACAACACCTGAGATGATGATCCTCTTTGGAAACATATGCCTCTAATTTGAATATATACAAAACTGAGGTACAATTTTTATAACCGAAAATGCGTTCCTAAAACTACTTCCTATTTTGGCTATAAAAGGGAAACATGTGCCTATAATTTGAATGTTAAACTAAGGGATTTCATATATACAAATTTGGATTTTCAAAATATTCCTCTCATCACCTTGGAGGTTACGATGATCCCTTTCTTCATAGGAAGATCTAAAATGAATAATGAGATACACCTGAGGTTCCTCCTCCCAATTTTAATCTAAATAGTGGGTGATCAATGAGAGGGAGATACACACTTTAATTTGGAGTTATAGAACATTATTTTCTACTTGTATGGTTTATATTATGGATTTTAATTTTTATTTTGTATGTTTGTTAACTTGTTTTGATACATTTTATTGAAACACTTTTTATTTCTTAACAACTCGGTGGGTTATTTTAAGTGTTTGACCTATGTTGTTCCAATTAGAAAACATAATAATCCTATTATTTCCAAAACATTTGAGATTTCAATTTTCATTTAAAATTCTTAAATACTTTTAAGGGGTTGGAACTTTACTACATGATTGTTATGTCAATGTTAGGTTCTAGTTTCATCGTTTTAAGGGGCTCATGGGTACCCAAGATCTTAGCTAACCCTCAACCAAAGTATTACACTAAAACATAATAATTAATTAAGAACAAGGTTATATGAAGTGGTGTAGTAACTTAGCAATGATCACAAACTTATAATATATTTTTAAAAATCCACTTCTTTTTTAACTATTATAATCTTTAAATTGAGTCATTTTGTTTTTTAAACTATTATCAAAACTACCCCATTTTTAGTTCTTTTTATTATAAATATACACTATAAACCACCAAAACTCCTTTATAGATGACCAAGGGTCTTACCAAGACTATATTATAATCTTTAAATCATAATAAATTTGACATGTCATGACATGAAATTCAAATTTGGACATCATTTCAAGGGAGGGGATGACTCTATTGGAGGAGTCATTTGGATTTTATGTTGGGTTCCACTCCAAAGAATGATGTCACTAATATTTATCTTATCCCAAGGGGTGACAAATGATTGAGAGGGTAGTTTACTGGACCCATGAAATTATATTCCCCCCACTAAGTAAGAAAGTTGTCCTAATTAGGGTTTTAGTTTTTTTATGGTTTCGTGAGTGGTTTGTTGGAATTAGAGAATATTTCAATCCATATGTTTCAACATGTCTTCTAGGATAAGATCAGATTTTGGAGGGGTTTCTTAAAAAGGATTATTTCGTGGTTGAGGTTTTATGGGTGGTGGTGGTTGAATAATCTTCCTTGGTTGGTTACATATTTGTTGAAGTTGGTTTTAATACCCATTTCTTATAGTCTTGGTTTTCTTTCCCTCCAGGATTGGATCAATAATATGTTTCTTTCCTAATGGGTTGGTTAGATTGGTGGCCTGAAAAAATTACCTAAAAAATCTAAGATATTTTTCTCAATTCAAGGAATTGTTTAGAATAGTGGGTTTTAGAAGAACATATACCACAATATATGGGAGGAGGTGATTGGAATTTCTTTTAGTAAAAATATAGTTGTCGAAAAAGGGTACTTACCTCTTCAAACATAATGTCCAAATTCTTATAAAATTCATTACTTTTCACAATTTGTACACATCGAGTTGGTACAATAGTCCTTGAACTAAATTTTTGAGTGTTTAGTTCCATGATATAAATGATGGTCCTAGCAAATATTTGGGTTTTATCAACTAGTGTACCACCTACAATAACATCAATAATGTTTCAATCGATATGAATTAAATATTCATAAAAATATTTTATTAAAATTTGATCACTTATTTGGTGGTGTAGAAAACCTGAACAAATACTTTTAAATTTTTCCTAGTAGTCATGAAGTGTTTCACATTTATATTGTGTTCTCAGACATATTTCATTACATATTAATATTGTTATATAGGCTGGTAAGTATTTTTCAAAAAAAAGGGATTTCCTGTCTACCTAGCCTCTAATTGGTGAGTAAATATATTAAATCCAATTTATCGAAGTGTCTTCTAATGAGAAAGGGAATTACCTAGTAATTTACTTTTATTCATCAACATTTTTAGGTTTCAATGTATAACACACAATTTGAAATTCTTTTAAGAGATTATGTGGATCTTCTCTTGACAGTCTATAGACTTTTGGTAATAAGTGAGTCAAATTGGATTTTGGTTCAAAATTAGGAACCTTGCCTTATATTTGAATGTATGTGGGATGAATCAATACAAACGAAAAGGTTAGTTATTTTAATTTTTGGTTATTTTAATCCATATTATGATAGTTTATTTTAGAATTAATGTGAGTTACAGAAGAAGAATAAGGGTTGAGAAGAGTTTCAATTTTGTGTGTATCCTCCTTCAATTGATCGTTCAATGATTCTTAGTGTCGATGACATAAGATCATATAATTTTTATGTTCTAAAGAAATTATTTATTTCAGTAAAGATAACTTCATGCACAAGGAATAAAATGGTAATATATTTGAAATCAACTAAAAAAAGAAGGAATAAAAGAAGTAAACAAATAATTACAAAATACAGAATATTTTTATAAATAAGGCACACTAAAAAAAAGTGCACCCCAAAAACATCTCTAAGGAGCGATGAGTGGTGATATTAAATGAGGTTGATTACTCATATGTTCTACATTATTATATAATTTAGTCATTAGATCTTTATCCTCTTTCACGTTTTCTCTATTATGCACATATATGTGATGCACAAATGGAATCAATGTAATTCACAAGCCCCTCAAGATCGATCATGGTGGAGGAGCTGATTTGAAATGTGGATCTTTCTTCCAATAATGGAAATTTATATATAAGTATGGGTATGATGAATTCTAGTGAAGGAAATATCCCCCACATGAGATTATGCATAATATCCATTCTAGGAACAATAGGAAAATCAAAACCCTAGAACCATGAGTTTGATGAAGGACCTTTTCCACATTCTTTATACCTCAAAAATATGCACCTATATAAAGAAATATATATTTTGAATTTATTTTATTTTATTAATTATCATTATTATTATTTGTAACACACAATAGTAATAAAAACAATATCACTCCTTTAACTGTGTAAACAATCTACACACCTCAAACAGCATTATCACAAGTCTATGAATTATGATCTTCTAGTCACTCATCACATATTTCAATCCATGGAAAAGTGTGTTGCACATGTTTACTTGTGTAAAAACCATCATAATAAGCATATAGTAAAACTTTAAACCATTTATGTATTATAAATTATCCAGTTATAAAATATAGTGGTTTTTGGATACATACCTATATAAGCTTCGTTTTTGTGTTATCCCATTTCATCCAAATTCTAAAATAAAAATTATTATGAATATATATAGTAAAATGAGAGTAATTACTAATATGAATATGAATGAAAAATTATAATATTTCCACTTTAATGACACATTAATTCCAACCTATGATACTTTTATTTTAATAATGTAACACTTGGTTCATCCTATATCTTTCTTTGTTCAACCTTGGTTACATTATGTTATGTTATCTCATACTTATTAAACTAATACCTTATTGTAATTAAGAAATAAATCCTTCACAATGGTTTATAAATACAATACTATTGTCCAAAACATACCCATGGGAGTGTCAAACCACGAGTACAATATGACCAATTTTTCTTCCACTAGGCGACTATTTTGTTAATACCCAATAAACCATTTTCATGTTACTAACCCTATGTAAATATGTGAAAGAGCCTTCATCCACATATATTATCTATATAGGGATCTTATTTATTTTAAAATCACACAATCACCACTTTACCACAATTTGAGGATGTTATCCTATACATAGACATATCCCTTAGATTCATCCCTAGGGTTTTCACAGTCGTTCTATTATCCTAATACACAAAATATTAACTAAAAAGACTAAGAGGGTTATCTATACCTATTAAATTATAAGAAACCCCAACTTTTCAAACTTTTATGAAATTTATTACTACTAATTTAACCTAAACTTATATAATCCTTATCTCAAAGGTTTGGAAACCCTATTACAATACCAACTATAGAAGCAAGTATAAGTGAGCATATAAATTACATGACGTAAAGAAAATATTTCATTATATGACATTCCAAATACCTTATAAAATTAGAGTTTTATAGAATTAACACAACACATTGCCTAAAATAATCTATCTTCATTGAATTGATTTGATATTTACCCCAATATATATGATATTACGTAATCTAAAAGAAAACATCATCATATCCCAAAAATTATATACATAAGAAACTATTATTTAATTGTTTTACATTATTTATATTAATAACCTTAAGGAATGTAAAGACAAGAAATGAGTGAGAATATATTCTCTATAATGGTAAATATAAGCCTTGAAAATAAAATTGAATAAGTTAACACAATACAAGCACGTGGGTATAATCCAGATATATATGTAACAAATACCCAGAAAACCATGGATCAAAAATCATTGTATAAGGACTTGATTAATATAATACATATACCAAAATAGTTTGGTAACAATAGTCCATAATCATTACCAATGAGAGAAGAAGGAATATGAATAGTCATAAAAGTATGGAATATTAGGGAAAAAAAACTTTTAAATATGGTAAAACTGTAATCGTTAAAAAAAATTCTGTGAGAAAACCCATTATTCCTCTACCCATGTGAAGAAGATCATATTGTAAATTCTTGAAAATATGAGAATAAAACATTATTCCCATGTTTTTGTGAAAAAAATCATTATTTACATTCCTGAATGTCTCATTAAATTTAAATATTAACAAATGAATTAGATAGAGATATATGACCCCAACCATCACCATCCATTTAAATATGTGTTCTATGTAAAATTATTCATCATATTAGAAAGAATAAAAGAAATTAAAATGGGTTTCATATCATTTTAATATGGAATAACATAATCAATACAATCATCATTAATTCAATAATTATAACATGAGAAACTCAAATATTGTAAACATGTTTCAAATGAAATCAGATAACTTTCATGGAAAATTAAATTTAATCAAGATAATAAATAATATGATATTTACACCCTATATATATATAGGTTATATAGTTAACACAATAATTTAGACCAACTTATAGATGTATGAAATCTAGGGGAACACTGTTAAATAAATGTAATAAAAATAGGGTATTCACAACTGTATGAAACAGGAATAAAGGATAGGCTTATAAACCATCAATTACGATTCACGATAAAGGTAGTGACGAATAATTTCCATGATAGTAAATAAATTTCATCAACCATCTTGAGAAATAATGTGGATGGTAATATTTGAATTATATACTCGCATCAAGAATGATATGTTAAAATGGAAAATGAAATAGATCAAAACACTTTATTAGATTTTTACAAATACCTCATTAGAAATATAAAATGACCTTTACCTTTTGGTATAATTTTTAAAAAATATTTTATATATCTAAAAGAAAAATAATTTTTATTTAGAAACTATGAAAAAACAATGTAATAATTCCTATACAATGATATAGTAAGAAAACATATTTTTTTACCTGGAAGAAAAACATACCAATACTACTTAAAATACATATTTAACATTATTAATAAAAAGAGAAGTTATAATAAACATAAGAATTTATGTTCAAAAAGAGTGAATTTAAAACATTAAAAAGATTTTATTTTTAAAATAATATTAAAATATGGATACATAGACCGGTTTTTTATCAAAATAAATGTGTTTTTGAATAAAAAATTTGCACTTTTTAAGGATAGAAAATCATTTTAAATATTTTAAAAATAAATTTTCTTGAGAACCCACATCACAAGAGAGTATAAATTTTTTATTTTTAAATGTCTAAGAAGAGTTATGATAATTATTGAAAGTAATTCACAATATCATTCCCATGAATAAAGTATAAAATTATATTGAAGGAAATTATATACATGTATGAACAGATTCATTTATAATATTGGGAGATATTCTTACAAATGTTACACTTTTATTTTAGAAAATATTTTTATATAAAAATTAGATAATGATGATAAAAGTAATTTCCCCTAATAAAAATAATAAAATATATAAAAAATATGGTAATGATGCAATCAATGTAAGAATGGGAAGATTATTCAAATACAAAATACTAGTACCTAATGAATCAGGTCAATGAATCTCTTATAGAATTTTTAATGTGTTAATCAGAGGAGATGGAGTGGATGATCTAATAATAGACATTAAAATATAACAAAATGGAAGATATTTCCATTTGTGAAGGAAATTCTGTAGTGAATACACTCTATAAGTAATCTTATGGTCTATAATATCAAACGTGTCTCATGAAGTTGAAAATTACACAATGATACCTTGACCTTATTCCCCAATTAGTTTATTTCACTCTAATATCATGTATAAAAAATATTAATAACATATTTTAATTTTTTTTAAATATATAATATTCTATAAAATTCATTTATAATTATTCTCTTTATGTATATTAGTTACTTTATTTTCTATTCTCAATATCAGGCGTGAGTAATTTTGGTTGTTTTGAACTAGTTTTGTAATTTCGATGTTATTATTCATTTTTCTCTAAAACATCATCATTAAAATAAAAAATGTATTATGATTTATATTTTATAATTATTTATAATGTCATAATTTATTTTTATGGGGTTTTTTATAATTATTAATGATTCATTTAGCGATAGTCATGTTTTAAGGATTCTTAGTGAATAAACTGTGTTTTATTAAATAGTGGGTTATATTTTTAAGTTAATATTCTATAAAAAAATATTTATTGAATTATTAATGTCATATTACATATGAAAATAAATTCATATAGGCATCTATGATCCATATTTATTTCATTGTTCAAGTATTTGGTCAAACCGACCTAAACATGAACATTCTATTATTAAAGGATGATTATGTTGTGGTTTATTTGTAATGTCATTATATAATATGAATAATGATAATATTTAGTGTTTATTAGTGTTATATATTATATGTTTAAAAAATTATAAAAATAATATAACCTATATTATGTTATTTATTAGTATGAATAAATATTGTTTCCCTCACCGGATTCTCATTTGAATGATCAAATTTATAATAATTGTTTATTGATCTTATTATTAATAGGATGTACAATTTGTACTTATAAAACATTAATAATTTCATAAAAATAATACTTTTACATTAATTACATTCATATAACCATACATGTATGATGGTGATGAATAGAAAAATAGAAATCAATCGTTCCATGGAAGTGGTAGTCCATTTGTATGCATATCTGGTGATTTAATCTTCTATTTTAAGAGGAAAAGGAGTTATATGGATTATAATTTAAGAATTTAAAATATTCCATAAATATAATAATTTTATATTAAATTCCCTATTAGGATCATCCTTGAGTTTTTGAGGAGTAAAAACGAAACATATTTTATCCTGAAGGTCATTGTCTTCACACATCAGAACTGATAGTTTCATTTTCTTTAATAGAACAGGGAGAAAGTTGATTAATATTTTACCATAATTATAATATAATTACCATATAAAAATTATATTAAATTTATCATTTTAATAATGTGTAATCTAATTTTATGAAGAAGGAGGATACATAAAGAAATAAAAACATGAAAGAAACATTTAGGAATTTATACCTCACTACTTGAGTTATATCTATTTTGAAGTGGGTTATTACATTGAGGGATATTATTTGGAGGTGGATATAAACTTATAAATTTTTATGGAAATTACTATTATAGTGGTTTTTAGATTTTGGGCTAAACTAAATGGGTTGGGGTGTGGTGGGAAGAGAGGAGAGAAGTGCCTCTTTTATAAGTGAAGAGGTAATAAATTTTTGTAAATACAAAAACAAACTGAACAATGGGAAGTAAATTTAGTAGAATTTGGATCCAAAATTGAGATATAATAGGGATGTAATATTGGAAGGTCAATATATTACACAACTAACCATTACCTCACACATTTTACACATGTCTTCAACTCATTACAATAAGATTTTTTAGCTTTACAATTTTCCATTTTATCATGGTAGCTTGTTTTTTTACCTAATGTAACTTATCCTTTATCCAAAAAATTAAAATAGAAACTACTACATAATTTGGACCTACTAAATCTGAAATTGTAATCCGTATTGTTATTTTTAATTTTTGGATAGAGATAAGAATTAATTTTACAATATTAAATTGATAATATGTCAAAAATAATTTTTAAAAAATATAACTTAATTTATAAAATGTATAATATCTGGTTTTAAGTTAAGAAGACATTTTTAATATGAAAAATTCACCTATAAAAAATATATATGTTTTTATAAAGAGGATTAATTAATTTAAAATTCATAAATATATAAATTTTGTGTTATTTTTAAAAATATTGGTTTTCACTATTCAAAAAAAAATTAATATTTTTAGAAGGACCTCATAAACCATTTAAAAGTAATATTGAAATTTTAAATCTCAAATATTATTTTATTATTTAAAATTAAATTTATTGAGTTTTATATTTTAATATCAAAATAAAATAATAAAGTACAATAAGAAACCAATTTTTGCGGAAAATATATTTTTTAAATACTTGTTGTTCTTAATTTTAAATTATATAAAACAATATTAAAGATAGAATTAAGAAATCTAAAATATATTTAATATATATCATAATTTAAAAATAATATACTTAGTTTTAAATAATAGGAAATACATTACATAAATAGATAGATTCTTAATCACAATAATGAATTTATTAAATTTGTCTAAAATAACATATAAATAAAAATATATATTAATATATTTCATAATTTCATTACTAATAATTTTACCCACTAATTAAACATATATTTGTAGAAGCCATATTTAATATCTATAAAAAATATATATATTAACATATATATTAACATATATATGTATATACTACAATTTCGTTTTTTTGTTCAATTTTACATGCAGAGCATGATATCAAACACATTTTTTATTTATGTAAAATATATAGTGAAATCGTATGTAATTACATTAACAATAGTTTGATTATTTTTAAGGGTATCTGTACTTATCAATGATTGATCTCAATTTTGGCTACAAAAAATTAAAATTCTAGAAGGGTGATATACTGAATATGGATCATTGAACACAATATGAGAATTATGAGTTCACAGTAATTGCCTTTTGGATAAATAATACACCCTCAATGTTCATACATTTAATGACTAGTGTATACAAGTATTATCTTGATAAGTATATTTTTTTATTGGTGATATATTCATATACTATATGTTCTATAAAATGTAGAAATACTATTTATGAATCATTCAAGAAAATCTTAAGGAGAGGAATATATATTGTAAATTTAGGAAGTTTGTATTCTGGCTTTATATATATATATAATTGGCTGAATTTATCCAAGGATGGAATGTTGAATGGACAATAAATGAAAAAGGTTGTAAAATAATGGCCCACTTCAATAAATTTAACAAAAAAAATATTATCCTTAGCATAAAAGTTTAATATCAATGATTAGTTGAATAATATTCTTTATTTTCTAATCCATTAACCATGTTGACATGTAAATGGGTCAAGTTTAAATGGTTATGGGAATGTGAATTTTTCTAATAACTAATGAACATACTAATAAATTCATCAATATTTCCCTTACAATTCAGAATGGAAGGTTTTTTATATATAATGAATCATAAAAATAAGGAAGTGAGTGTGTTCATATGGAAAATGAAAGAGTTGGTTCAAATGAATAAAGTTAATTAAATGCCCATAAGAAAAATTATCAAACTCAAGATCTTAAGCTGGTAACTAAAAAATTTAAATTTATGATACGAAAACAATATATTTATGGTGAATATATATAATATATATACATAAAAAACATTTTAAGTATATAATCATGTCGAAATAGATTAATAAGAGAAAATGGATATATAGAAAACAAATAAAGGACAATGACTTTTTTTTAAAGAAACACCACCTTGGGAAGGAAGAAAAGGTGGAATATGCATTGAGTTTGAAGGATCATTACGTACCATTTATAATGAGGATTGAAAATGATCCAATATTCATGGATTTAGTAAAATTGGATATGAGAATTATTAAGTTAAGGGGAACATTATTCTTCTTCCATGTAATTTCCCAACCATATCTATATAAGAGGATAAATATGTTTGAACAATATGACATTTAATTTCAAAAGACGACTAATGACATAAAAAGTTGTGACTGATAGAGTATATTTATGAATATGGTGTGAAAAGTTTGGTAAGAGACTTTGTGTACCCCTTGTAGATATGATAATGATGGAATAACATGAAGAAGATTATAAATTTATCTCCTCTATAAAACCTGGAAACACCAACATGTTTAGGGAACTATAAGAAAACTTATTGTGTGAAAACATGAATCAAAAATTTCATTTTTATATGTCAACATTCTTGGTATACAAAAAAGTAAAAGCTGGGAGATAACTCCAACAGGATCAAATGAAACCCCTCCCCATACAAATATGTAAATATGATGATATTTCAATGTAATCATTTGAAGGGAATTCTATGATATCTAATAATAGTGAATATAGTTGGTCCATTATGGATGAACACAGAATGCATGCACAATTCCAAGAAACATGGGAGTATCTACACATTTAATATTTAATATGGATCTATATTAGTTAATTTTAAGACTCCATGATGAACTTTTTTTTCATTTTATTTTATTGTGACACTCATTTCATATCATTGTTAAGGATGTGAATTTACAAGTCTTTGAGAATAAAAATACACATAAGAATTTATTATAATCCTAAAATATATAGGATGTTTGAGTGAACTGTAACATCCAGATAGTTTTTAAATTTTTTTCTAGTTAATTTAATATTTTTTATATATAGAATTTCATGATACAATGAAAATATTTTATTTTACATTAAAAAACCATATTTGTCTTAAAATATATATAAAAAAAATTTAATCATGAAATACAGTAAATATAATTGTTATCTTTCTTTAAACAGAACATTTAGGTTAGCTTATGTTACACTCAATACTACATTTCCTTGATTGATTGCATAACACACATGATAGAGTATTTCCTAACACTAATATATTCTTAAAAAAATTACTACTTAATATAATAAGATATACCTTAGATATTATGTTTATGGTTATGAATATGAACAAATAACTTATGAAAATAAATGGTTGAATTAATTAGTGACAAAGGAATTAAAATGGACATAATAACCTATTGAATATAAAGAGAATATTTTTATAGAAAAATATTTTTATGATCACAAAGAAATTTTATCCTAATTAACCAAATTAATTACAATTTTCATAGATATTAATTAAATATATATTATATATCCAATTAAATATTTTTTATATTCATCCAATAGATTTGAGAAACATAATATATGAACATACCCCATTTCACACGTAAAAACCTATATTTTTATTAAGGTTATTTAACCACATCTTAACAGAGAACCTATTTTAAATACAATTTTCATATAATTGTTAAAGATTATATGTCAAAATAAATTTAATATTTGAAATAGGAACATAAAAATTTGTTTGGGGTGAAATTTTGGTATTTTTCTATGATATTTCATATTTTAATTATTAGTGAAAAATAGCGAATTTTTGTTCAAAACGAAATCTTCAACTAATTTATTTATATGGTTAAATAATATTTTTAATTTTTTTTAGTTTTTAATTATATTAATTTTTTTTATCAAATAAACCTATTTAGATCGTTATAATTAATTTTACATTAAAATTGAATATAAAAACAGAGAAATTATTTGAACATTTTTACTTTAAAAACCCGCAATGTCGTTCTATCTGCGAGACTGAATTTAAATTATTTTTTTTCACTTTTTTGATTGTAGTATTGAAAATGGATTCAATTTTTGGAACAATAATAATTTATAACTTCTAATAATGTGAAATTAGGTTTTGAAAAAAAAAATATTATTGAATGTAATTAAAATTACTTACAATGATTAAAAGAAAAATTAGCTTAACAAAGGGAAGAACCTTAATCTTAAGACCCAAAATGACATATAAACTTTTCCAAAATAAATTTTATTGAAATAATAAAATAACATAATTTATTGTGTCTAAATTTTACCATTATTTTTTTCACATGATATGGTAATATATGGGTTGAATTTATTTTCCATTATTTTACAAGAGTGCCACTCCTCCTCTACTATAAAAAGCCTAATATCCTCCCACTCCTCACACCTCTTAAGCTACAATGGCTTGAAAAATATCTTCCAAAATAGATACTAAAAATCCCTCCCATAATACTTTAGTCCTCACATTCATCATAAATTAATCCAAGGAATCTCTTTGGTTCAAACCAAAAAGAGTTACCCAATGAAGATGTAACATCCTCCCACATGCTCCGTTATATTATTTTAATTTTCCACCCACTAAACTCTTCTTGTTATATGATTATACAAAAACAATAGTATCATAAATATAAATAAATTTTTTAATACTATTTATTTGATCTACACATACACACACACTTCCATCTAATGGGTAATGAACAAATTTTTTATGTGTACGACGAACTACTATATCACGAAATAATGTTTTTTAGTTTTTCCAATACCACCTCTCATGGTGGGAATTATTATGGAAAATATTTTTATTTATAATATATATGATATTTTTAATTTCATTAATCTTATTTAAATATTTTACAACACATATCTATAAACATTTAATTTTTTGTAAATATGATAATTTGGTCTGAGGAAGTGTGGACTACCGCCCCTCAAAGCAATGAGATATGTTCATACAAAAAATGGAATTTATTCAGGATGAGATTAGTCAGAATATGTGATATATAACCTAATAATGATATTGTAATGATATTATATACATATAATTAATTTTCATTCTTTCTTTTAATACAATATTAAAAACAGAATCAACATTCATGCATATGTATGACCAACTGTCTCCCTGAACAATGTATTCCATTTTATAATTCTATATTCTATAGATTATTATAATAAAAATATACCGAATATAAATGATATTTATATGATGCTTTACATTCTATAAATCATGATATATGTATAAGGAACCATGATATAACAAATTAAGACACATGAAAAGAATAAAACAGATATTACTCGATGTAAAACCTAAACATATAATTATAAACAATTGGGTAATATAAAGTCATAATAAAAACATATATGTTATTATAAATAATAATAATTTTATGTATTAGATTTATAATAAACATATTTTTATTATACAAGAAGCTTTTATGAGTATGATGAGAGTCAAGACACAAGGCAAGAAAATTTCTTCTCACTTTCTATATATGTGAGATACATGCCATGTTCACCACTATTTTCTTTTGTGTGGTGTATATAATTACCATGAATGTATTGTATTATTCTTATTCAAAATTTATTGGTATTTACATATCTATTCTAAGAAATTTCATTCATGGGATTTATGTCTCAAAAGTTACCAAATCGGTCAGATAATTTTTGTCTCTATTTTATTTCTTTGAGACTCATGTTCTATTACACACATAAATCCTTTTTCAAGGTGAATTTTTCAAGTGATATCATAAATATATTTATTTTCATGATATTTTAAGATTAATATAATTAATTTTTTTTATATGGATAGTATCATCCCATGTTAACATGTGGTATGTGTTTATTGAAACAATCTAATAGTTTACCGATATTGTTTATGATTTTGCTTTAATTGATGAAATATTATGATGAATTTGTCAATAAATCTAATAATTTTATTATAATATGAATATTAATGGTATATCAATGTAATGGTATCATTTGTTTCACTCTTTCATAGTTATTGTAATTTAGAAAATGTTTTTATAATAATGTGTCTATATGTTTCCTTTCAGTTGGAAATATATGTTCTTTCAAATAATTGTTTTCTAAAAGGATTTAAAAAATGTTTTAATTTTATCTTATATTGTTTAAAGGAAATTTTCCCATGTTAAAAAAAAGGGTTTTATCTTATATGAAATTATATTCTTTTCATTTTCTGGCCGAGGAACCTTTCTAAACTTTTTTACTATGTAAAAGGAATGTACAACATGTATGGATTTACCTTCGGTCATGACTATAATTTCCTTTAATATTAATTTTCAAGATTAAAAAGTTATTTTTCTAAAGAAATTTTTTTTCCTAATATTCTGGTAATTCATTGTTTTAAAATATTTTTCAAAGAAAAGGTTTTAAAAATGTTTTCAAGATTCTTTTATAAGTTTTCATGCAAAATAGGTTTCTAAAATGTTCTCAAGATTTATTTATATGTTTTCAAAGTATTTTAAAATAAATTATTTGAAAAATTTAATCATTTTTATTTTACATGTTTTTATGGAAAAATAGTTTAAAAAATATTTCAAGACTTGTTTATAAAATTTCAAGATTATTTTTAACAAAAAGGAATTTTGATAGGTTATTTACAAAGAAAATGATTTTTTTTTCAAATCTTGTTTTATATGTTTTCAATTTATTTTTGAAGAAAAACTTTTCTAATATGTTTTCCAAAATATTATATATGTTTTAAATGGTAAATTTTTTAAAAACATTTACAAGCTTGTTTTATAAGTTTTAAATGAAGAAAGTTTTTCAAAATAAATTTAAGAGTTATTTTTATGTTTCAATGTATTTCAAAATAAAATGGTTTTCCAAAAGTTTTATATTTTAAAAAGGATTTTTTAAAAGAATAAAGGATATTTCACTCATTAATAGTCTTTATAATATATCATAAAAGTACATTCCATATAAGATTACATTTATTAGTGATACTAATGCATTTCTAGGGAAATGATTCAATGTTTCCATTCTTATTCATTATCTAAATGATTTATGTTTTGATGGAAGGATATTTATGAAATCATTTATATTTCATGGGTTATAGTTTCATGAAACCATTTCCTCATCAATGGGGTTTATGCTTATTAAACCATATTATTTTCATGGGTTATTCTTTGATGAAATGATTATGAACCTTTTTTCCCCATAGCTTAAGATATGATTACATGTTTATGACACCCATTTCATTCTATGAGTTATTATATGATTGTTTATGATCTTGGGGAACATATATGTATGGTTTCTTTATGACATGAGTGGGACCTATATATCCCTTCAAGGAATTGGTAAAGATTTATATCACATGAAATAGACTAAAATGGACATTGGGGTGAACCATAACTACCAAGATAATATGTGGATTGAACTCAAAATACTAAGATAGCCATGATAGTGAACCATGAGTACCAATATGGTATGGAGAGTGAACCCATACTACTAAGATGGCCTTGGTAGTGATTCCTTGAATACTATTGAAATAATTTTTACATGCTTATGTGTACACCATAATTCAATGTATTATTCATATATTATTCTTTTATGGATTTTGTTCTTTATTTACTTATGATTAACTTCTTATGAACTACAAATATTTATAACATGATTCACACTTATGTTATTTTATATACAGGGTTTGATCTTCTAATGTTGTGATCATATTTTTGTACCCATATGATCATGTTTATTCATAAATGTATCTATTGTTTACCATTACTGAGAATCTAAGATCAAACATTTTTATGTTTCCTTACCCATGTTGTAAAGAAATTTTTATTCAATGATATTTCTAAGAGGGGTTTTATTATTAGAGAACCTAGTGGGAGATAATATTTATTTCTCATGAACTAGTGTTTATATTTCCCTTTTTCCAAAGGAACTAAACTGATGCAGTATTTGGGTATCCGTTTGTATAATGTTTTATGTATCCCAAAATATTTGTGTAATGTCTATATATGTTAAGACTGGGTCATTATAACTGGTTTCAGAGTGATGGTTTATTAAACATTTGGAAAAAATGATGTGAAAACGTTAGTAATATCACTAGGTATATTTCTATGGATATGTCTATGGATTTATATAAGGATAAGTATAAGGATGAGTTAACATTTGGGAACATTTACTATAATTTTGTTAAAGTATTGAGAGAATGTTTTCCCATAAATACATCACTTTCTGGATACTACAAGTGGACTTGGCCATGGGAAATGTGTACATAGGAGTAACAACTTTGGCAAGGTGTGTCGGGCCTCACTCAGCATAACCCAGTACACAACAATAACCCTTGTTATACACTTGGTTTGAAACTTCCATGGGATATGATCTTTGAATTAATAACCTCTTCACAAACTATCATAAATGGTTTAAATATATGTTGGTTGTGAATATCATAAGAAAAACCCAAGGTTTCATAGGTTAAGGAAGGTGTCATAATTTTGACATCCTATAGGTAAGTATTTTTAATGATTAAATGGGTTTCCACTATAAATTTTTCCCACACCATGATTTTAACTTTTATTCATTGTAAAGAACCAGAAAGAACTAGGTTAATTTTGAATGTAATGAAAAATTTTCTGATGATATTTCAAATGGGATGATCACTGGAGTTAAGAATGTTGTGATAATGCCTAGTTACTTTTCAAGTGATATGATTTACAACCTGTATATTAACTAACTATTAGACTCATCAAGGAAGAGAAGGAAGTATTTCACTAAGATTTCAGGTAATGTATACCATGAAATAAATAAGATTAAGTTTCATTTGTGTCAAGAATGTGGAAAGAATCTCCTAATTGAATGTATTAGAGAGACAATAAGGTGTTTTAACTATGAAAAACAAGGACACAATGTAAGTGAATGCAAAGGAAAGGTGTAGAGTTTTGTTAACAGTTTGGATGGGAATATTTTATTCCCTAAAATAACATCAAATATTAACTGAATTAATTATGTAATAAATAGTGATTATGAAAATAAATGTCCCATGTGGAAAGATCTCAATTAAAATTAGAAAGGTGGTACTTGTAATGGTTTTGTTGCTGATGATGATGATACTATAAATAAATTGTGAAAGGAAAGATGTATTAAGTAATAGGAGTAGGTATACTTCTTATAGATTATAGATGAAGTGGAATTATTGATGTTTTTATGTATTTGGATTCAAGAATCATGTGATATGAGTCGTTAAGTATATTAGGATAATGTAGTTTATATTTTTATCAAAGGATTTAAAATTTTATGATAAATGTTTCAAATGAACTAGAAAAGTTATTTAATGAGAAGTTTATATTTTGAATAATAGAATATAACCCTTAATATGTTCCTTATGTTAATATAGTTTATTTTGGATAAAGATATGTGTGATATGAATAAATAAATTGGATGGTACTGATTACCTTGGAACAAATTAATGAGTTATTTACAAGTAGTTTTATCTTTCATTGATGAAGTTTATAAATTTTTTGGATTTAAGGAATAGAGCCAATAAATTTTTGAATAAGTAAACACACACATTTTCAATAAGGATTTATGGTAATTTTGGTTGTTAACATATTTTAAGGGAATGATTTATGAAGGTATTCACATGAATGGAATGTAATAATAAAGAGATACATTGTGATATATGGGGGATCACTGCTAAGAATATTTCAGGACCGTCTTTCTAGTATTTTGTATTTTCATCTTTCAAAATGGTTATAAGGTTAACCATTAATGAAAAGTTAAAGTGAAACTTCAGAGGAAGTAATTATTTATTGATATCGTATTGAATACCTAGGTTAAAAGGCTATTTAGCAATTAAACTTATTTCTAGGATGTCCATCATATCTGTTTTTGAAATTATATTAGTGTGGTTTTATAAAAGGACATCATGTATGTCAGGCTTCAACAAATCGATTTTGGAATTAAAGTGGGTATTGAACCCATGACCGAAGAATGATAAGGGTTTTACACTAACCACTGACACACACAATTTCCTAGTTAAAGTGTAATAATTTTTGATGAATAAATATTATTGATAAACCACTAGAGTTACTTTTTATGTTTTGCGATTAATGTATTAACCATATTGATTTTGATGAATAATTAGAGACTAATAGTTCTACTTTTTATTCTTTTATGGGACTTAATATCTATTAAAAGTATATTTTAGTAATTCAGGCATCAAAATTGATTTATGAACATCCATTTCTTGAAGTAATGGATTAATTATAAATTGGTGAAAACAAAATAATAATATTTTATTTATGGAAATATATCAAGTAATTATATTTACTTATTTTATTTTTCAATAAAATAATTAATCAATGTTAGTAAAATTATAAAAAATGAATTGTTTTCTTAATACCTTAATTTTCGATGAAGTGAGGACATTTTAAATAATCAAAAATTTATATCTTTGAGCTCATCAAATTTTAATTGATCATTGATTTCATTGTGATTGATGAACTCAATTGATCCATAAAAATATTTGTGCTTTTAATTCAAGTCCATGTTTTCACATTACACCTATTTTGTCCTATGTGGAACCCTAGTAACAGGTTACTTAGGGTCACGGTTATGTTTCCAACTTTCCCTTAATAAAGGAAGTTTTAGGATTCATTTTTTATGATGTGGGTTTCTATGAAAGAAAATTTCAAGTATGAAACCCTTGATAACCCAGATGGATTTTGAGGGTGAAATTCATATTGAGGGGGTAGGATGTAACACTAAGAGATTTTGTGATTTTTTGAATTAATTAAATATTTTTAATATTTTGAATTTCATGAAACTTTGAAAATAGATTATTTTATATTAAAACAATATGTTTGGATAACGTTATATGCAACAAAAAGTTAATCAAGAACTATAATCAATATAATTTTAATATTTATTTTCATGGAACATTGATGTTAGATTGTGTTACATGAAAGGATGACTTTCAATGATGGTTTGCGTAACATGAAAGACTGAGTGTCACCGAAAAATAATATATTATTAAAAAAATTACTATTTAATATAATAATATATATCATAGATGTTAAGTTGATAGTTTTTAATTAGATTAAATAACTTATTTAAACACATGGTTAAATTTATTAGTTACAAATGAATTAAAAAATCGATATAATAACCAATTGAATATAAAAGAAAATTTTCATAGAAAACCATTTTTTGCTCACAAACCTATTTTATCCTAATAAATTAAATTAATTTAAATTGGATAGTTATATTAATGAAATAAATATATTAAATATAAAGTAAATATTTTTTGGCATTAATCCAATATATTTTATAAACATAAGATAAGAATAAACTCAATTTTACACATAAAACATATATTTTTAATAAGGCACTTTTGGATAACATATTTTAAATCCAATTTTGGATATTTAATAAAGATTATTTGTCAAATTAAACTAAAAATTTGAAATAAGAACATAAAAATTTGGTTAGGGTGTTTCTTTGATTTTCTTTGAAGTTTTAAATTTTGATGAAAAGTGAAAAATACTGAATTTTAATTCCAAACTGTTTTTTCATATAATTTGATTATATGGTTAAATAATATTTTTAATTGGTTTTAATGTTTAATTAGATTATTTTTTTATAAAATAATACAATTTTGGTCATTGGAATTATTTTTTCATTTTAATTGAATAAAAAAACATTGCGAATATTTGAATGTTTTTACTTTAAAAACCAGCATTGTTGTCCCATCTGCGGGATAAAATTTAAATTAACCTCTTCTAGTTCTATTATTTGAGTTTTTAAACATGAACTAAATATTTTTGATAATAATAATTATTATAATTTATAATAAATTAAAATTAGTTTTGGACCAAAACTATTGTTGAATTTAATTAAAATTAATTGCAACGATTAGGAGAAAAATAAGATTAACAATGGACTAAACATTAAAAATATGACCCGAAATACCCATATACTATTAAAAAACCCATTGGATGGAAATATTTAAACCGTATCCTTAATTTTATACACTTATTACCACTATTTGATCCAATTTATTTAATAAAATTTGGGTTGAATTCCTTTTCTTAATATTTACAAGAGTGTCATTTCCCTTCTACTATAAAAAGGCCTCCTCTCCTAAAACATAATCACACCTCTCAAGACACTTAGGATTGGAAAATAAAAACCCAAATAGATTCTAAAAATTCCTCCAATAAACCTAGAATCCTTAAATTTTTCAGAACTAAATCAAAATATACCCTTTGGTGTGAACCAAAAGGAGTTACCAAGAGAAGAAGTAAAATTCTTCCTCAATCTCTTTTATCTTATTTTAAATATCCACCCCGTTAAATAAACCTATTACAATATTATAAAATAAAAAGAGTTTCATACTTATAGTTTTATGTTTTTATGATAATTTTTTGACCTACACATAAACAAAATATCATCTAATGGGTAATGAACATACTGTTTATGTGTACGGTGAACTACCGCCTCATGAAACGATGTTTGTTTTTTTCCCTTACTCTCATGGTTATAATTATGATGGGAAATATATTTATATATAATATATAGGTTATTTATAATTTATTTAATCTTAATTAATTATTTTCCAAATAATATCTTTGTACTTTTTATTTTGTTTAAATATGATGATTTCGTTTCAGGAAGTGTGGACTACTGCCCCCTCAAAGCATTGTGATTCGTTAACACACTGCATGGAATGTATTAAAGATGGGTTAAGTGACCTTATATTATATATATATATAATCTTAATGATACTTTAATGATATTATATACATATATTTCATTTTTTTCTTTCATTCAATATGAAAATAAAAATGGAAACAATGTTTATGCGTATGCATGACCTACTGCATCCATGAATGGTGTATTCCATTTCATACTTCTATATTATATAAATTGTTATAATACACATATAATGAATATCAATGATATTTATATAATTTTTTAAATTCTATAGATATTGATATATGTATAAGGTTACAAGATATAGAAAACTAATGTACATGTGAAGAATAAAGAAGATATTACCTGAAGAGAAACCTTAACATCAAATTGTTATCAAGAGGGTAATATAAAGTCAAAATAAAAACATATATGGTATTAGATGTAATAATTTTGTTATGTTTTATATTTAATATAAACTTATATTTATTATACACAAATTTTTTATGAGTACGATGTGAGTCAAGACACAAGGTAAGAGAATTTCATCTCAAATTTTACATCCTTGATATACATGCCATGTTCACCACTCTCTTATTATGCGTGGTTTTTATAATGACCATGAATGTATTATATAATTTATATAATTAAAATTATGTGTTTTTAAATATCCATCATATGATATTTATTTCAATGGATCTATGTTTCAAAATTTACCAAATAGGTATGATTTTTTGGTCTCAATTTTCCATCTATGAGATGCATATTTTCTTAGGAACCTATATTGTTTTTTGAAGAGAATTTGACATTTTACATAATTAATCTCCTTATTTTAATGATATTTTAATCTTTATTTAATTTCATTTTATTACATGGATATTATAATTCCAATTTTAAATTTTGTAATATTTTATTGGAAAAATCTCATAGTTTATCGACATTATTAATGATTATGATTTCATTGAAGAAATATTATGAACAATATCTCAAAATCTATCATGAATTTATTACTATATGGATATGCATGATATATCCATTTTATGGTTCCATTTTCACACAATTTCAATACATAATATAATTATGATTTTTTATGATAATGTTTCTATATCTTTCCTTTTGATCCGAAATCTTGGTTATTTGAAAATTGGGTTTTAATGGTTTTAAAAAATGTTTTAATTTTTCCAATGATTTTTAAATGGAATTTTTAGCCATGGTTTTTATTTTAAACTAAATGGTTTAAATTTTAAAATGAATTTTATTTTTATTTTTTGGTTGAGGTACTTTTATATCCACTGTACGGTGAAAATGAAATGTACGAGACGTATGGATTTACCTGATTTCATGATAGATATTCCCTTGAATCTTCATTTACAAGATTAAAAAGAAATAGTTTGAATAATTTGTTTTTAATATTATGGATATTTTTTTTGTTTTAAAATTGTTTTCAGAGAAATGGTTTTAAATATTTTTCAAGCTTCTTTTATATGTTTTCATTGAAAAAAGGATTCCAAAATGTTTTCAATACTTCTTTATATGTTTCCAAAGTATTTTTAAAAAATATTTGTCAAATTTGTTTCAATATTTTATTATACTTTTTCAGGAAAAAATAGTTTCAAAAAGATTTCAATACTTCTTTATAAGTTTTCAACTTTATTTTCAAAGAAAATGTTTTTCAAAAGGTTGTTTTCAAAGAAAATGATTTCAATGATTTCAAATAATAATTTAATTGTTTTAAATTATTTTCAAATTATAATTTTTTCAAAATTATTCATCCTTCTTTTATAAATTTTAAAGGGAAAATATTTTCAAAATATTTTCAGGATTCTTTTATAAGTATTGAAGAAAAAAATGATTTCAAAATGATTTCAATGCTTCTTTATAAGTTTGAAAGTGTTTCCAATGAAATTGGTTTTAATTTTTTTTTATGTTTTAAAAACTATTTTTGAAATATGAAGGGATATTTTCTCTATTAAATGTTATTAAAATTTATCTCAAAATTATATTCCATACATGATGACACATGTTGGTGTTACTCAGGTATTTCTAGGGAAATGATATAATGTTTCCATTAATATTATTTATCAAAATAGTTTACGATTTAATGGCATGATGTCCATGAAACCTATTTCTATTTCCTGGGTAATAGGTTTATGAAACCCTTTCCTCTTCCATAGGTTTTATTATTATGAAACCTACTTGTTTTCATGGGTTATTCTTAGATGAAATGATTATGAAACATGTCTTTTTCTATAGGTTAATATATGATTACAATTTTATGACACCCATTTCATCTAATGAGTTATGATATGATTAATATGATTTTGTGGAAAATTTATGTATTATTTTATAATGATATGGGTGGGATATATATCTCCCTCCTATTAATTGGATAAAAATTTATATCTCATGATATAGAATAATATGGTCATAGGAGTGAACCATGACTAAAAATTTGGTATGGGAATTGAAATCGTAATACTATGATGACCATGGGAGTGAACCACGACTACCAATATGGTATGGGGAGTGAACCCACACTAATATTATGTATTTGGTAGTGATTCCTTGACTACTATGGAAATCATTTTTACATGATTATATTTCTACCTCAATTCCATGTCATATATATAGGTTATTCTTTCATGGATTTTGTTTTTTTTATTTCCTTATGATTCATGTATTATGAACATCCAAGATTTATTCCATGATTCTTTTTTAGGTTTTTGTTATGAAGGATGTGGTATTCTAATGTTATTATCACATTATCATACCCTTATGCTCATGTTTATATTTATATGTCTCCATTGTTTATAATAATTGAGCATCTAAGATCACCCCTTTTTGTTTTTCCTTCAATAGGTTATGAATATACATTTCTTCTATGATATGTTTAAGAGGGGTGGTAGTCTTGGATAACCTAGTGGGATATAATGTTGCTCAATCATGTACTAGTGTTTATGTTTCCATGTTACCAAAAGAACTAAACTAATATGATATCTGGGATTGCATTTATATAATGTTGAATGTATTCCGAAAAAGTAAAGTAATTTCTATTAATGTTAATACTTGTTCGTTATAATAAATATCCAAAACTAGTGGATATGCTAAGGTCTTTCTCACATGAATTCTATTGAATATTGGACTATAACCTATCATTGGAGGAATTTATGTAAAACAGTTACTTCCATTTTAGAATACAAATGAAACCTTATGAGGAATTTATCTGAAAATATATCACACTCCATCCCATTGAGATGAAGTTGGGGAAAGTAGAATAGTTTTTTCAGAATTCATTGAGGAGATAATTTAGAAGGTGTAAGATATCTAGATTCAAATCAAGTTGGCACAAATTATGCAAAAAATATTTGATGAAAATCAGAGAAATGGGTTAGCTTTCAAAGTTGGGGATCATTTCCTCTTGAAAATGTAACCATGAAGGGGAGTTATAATGTTTGGTAAGAATTAAAAACGAATTTTGAGGTATATTTTTCCTATTAATATTTTAGAGAAAATAAAATCTATATCTTATTATTTTGAATTTCCACCCAACCTCTCTAAAGAGGATGCTGTATTTCATATTACAATTTTAAGGAGGTATAAGACAAACCTAATGCACATACTCAAAACTTTTGGAATTGATCAAGAATGTGATGGGTCATACAATTATGAGCTTATTAGGACTCATGGAAATAGTGGGAAAGTGTTACAAAGATGGAAAACCTTAATGGGGAAAGTAATTTGGTGGAAACATAAGAAGGAGGATGAAAAATGGGAGCATAAGGAAGTAATGAGGAGATATTCATCTCATATTTTAATGTATTTACCTCACCAAAAAACTATAGGATAAAATTATTTTTTTGAGGGGGAATACACGGTTAAAGAACCAATTAAACAAAATAACCATTATTAATTCATGTGAACAAAAAAATACATAATTTTTATAATAATGTGATTGATAAATAATAATTATTTAAAATTTACACTAATGAATCAGAAATAATATATTTTCAAACATATGACTCAAAATAAAATTTAATTTTTTAAAATTAGAATTTAAAAATTTTTGGTGAAAAATTCATGATTTTAAAATAAATATGTATTTTTATTTAATAATTAAATTTCCCATAATACAAGTATTATTTTCATAAAAAAATAATTTTTACTAAAAATAAACATATCTTAATTAAAAATAAAGCTCATTTTCCTTAATTAAAGTTACCATGGAAAATATTAATGTGCATTGTAAAAGGGTATTTTTTAAAAGAATTGTAATTTTCTAAAAATTTGGTATTTTTATGATAATAAATTAAATATATATATTTTAAAACTTTAATTTAATATAATTTTTTAGTGAATAAAATATTGAAATGAAATTATTTAATTTGTTAATGATATGAAATATTATTAAAAAACCTAATATTTAATAAAAATATTTTCTATAAAAATGGGTCTTCCATATATTATTTATTTTCATTTGAATGATATTTTTATCAAATTTAAAAATTGTTTTATATTAATTATTGTCAAAATTAAGAACCGTCATATAAAAATTTAATAATCAGGTTCATGTTATATTTTTGTTCAAACAAAATAATTACAATGGTAAAATTTTAAACAAGTTAATAGGGGGTAAAAAGAAGTAATCTACCATTTATCAGATTTTGGTAAAGTTAATTGACATGTTGTTGGGTCATGAAAAATCCGAAAAGGAAAATGAGAATCCCCTTTAATCAAAAATGGAGATTCTACTCAATTTCCCCCCAAAGAATTGGGGAAATGTGTGGAGAATACTCAAAGGAAGGCACAAGACGAACTGGTTCGCAGACCGGTCCAATGATAACGGGTTGCGGCCAGTTCCGCGAAGCACCCCCTTCACGGACCACTGTCATTTTCGGAATGGAGGCGGAGATCCTCCAAGGGCGGGAAGCAGGATAGGCGCCAAGCCGGTCCACCATCATGAACCACCCCAACCGTGGATCACGTCGACCGGCCCGGGCTACATCCGCTGTCGTTTGTGGAATGGACGCAGAACCCTTTGCAGCTGCGAAGTACTTCCCGAGCTAGTTTGGTTCTTGGGGGAGGTGCATTAAATGCACCTGTGAGTCGCGAATTGACTAAGTTATTATTGAACTGGGTCTCTGATCATGGGCCTCTTAAAAAGGTGCCGCATGACCACAACTATATCTCTTTCTCCACTCTATAAAAGGAGATCGAGGGGGAAGAGCCAGAATTGGAAATTTTGGAGATCGAGCAGATTCGGGTTGAATGATTTCGAAGGAAGGAGCTTAGGATTTCGTAGCAAAGTTCCAGTTCGCCAAACAGAACAAGTATGAAGATGGAAGGGAATTAATAAGGAACCGAAAATGCTTAACAACTTGGTGAACCGAGAACCTAAAATAACAATGAAAAGAAGACTGTGAAACATGGCCCCTCCGCAGATGCACTCCCCGCGGACTAGGGAGTTTATGCCCATTTTCCGATCCGTCGCACTGTGTAGCACCCTACAACGCGGGCGAATCCCCGACCAATGAACCCTCAACTGGCACCACCCTTGGCTGTCGCTGCTCGCATGGACCCCTCACCGTACCAACCCAGTACGCGGGCCGAACCCAAAGCCCCGAACCACCCTAGTTCGCGGGATGCCCACCAAGTCGTGAACCACCCCAGTTCTCGGAATGCCCATCAGTCCGCGGACCACCCTTGTTCGTGGACGACCTCCCCACCCTTGTAGAACCTCCCTATGCGAAGGGCTCCACCACTCATATACCTGTGTGGCCTGCAAAATCCTTAGGAGTTCCCATTCCCCGAGCCAAAGAAAATCCTTCCAATCCATCCCAATCCTCTACAACCCCATTATTTCCGCATTCATCAGCCCTACAACGAGGCCTCCACCAGAGCCACCAGACCCATGTGATGTAACCTTTAGGTGCATCAGCGCGCCGTTTTGAGTTCGCATACCCATGGAAAGCGAGGGCGAAGGGGTTTCTCAGGCTTGTGAGTGGATTCCCAAAGCATTCCTTGGTTCACATTCCCACGGTAATGCCGAGTCCGAGCCCGAGAGTCCAATTTTTTCCTCTCCACTTGTATGGACTGGGGCACTTCTCCCCTCCCTGGGGCATGGCAGGCTACCCATCAGAATAAATCCCCCATGCACCTCCGTACTTCCCCACGACCATGGCCAAGGAAGGGCATAGTGGGGAAGGGTGCTGCTCTGTCCTTATTTGGGGAAAAGTCCCCTCTCCCTCTACGCGTTGTCACCACGAGAATCCATCTCGGAGTAATCCCTGACTTCTTGGGCTGCTCCATGCGTAAGCCCCACTCCACTTCCAGCAGATGCACCTGCCGCGACGTGATTGTCTGGTCCCTGCTGCCTCTTGTTTCTCACACTAATCATGACTCATGTGGGCTTAGAGTAGGCATTGACCATGACATCCTCTTGTGGGCCTCCTCAGAGTGTAAGCCCCAATCCATTACCCTAGGTTGCCTCAGAGCATCAGCCCCACTCCATTGGAACTATGCTGACTTTGATTCCCCAACACAGGGATACCTAGGAAGCCTCCAAGAGTTTCAATCCCGATCACCATCGGAACCCCGGGTCCATATTCACATCAGTTCTCCAACACCCCCATTCGAACTACATGGAATTTGATCCCCGTCTCCTAGGAAGGGTACATAGGAAGCCTCCCCGAGGTTCAATCCCAACAACCGGTCGATCCGACTATCTTCACATCGGTTCACCACACCAACCTTGTGTAGCTCAAATAACAAGTCTTACTCCAACCTAACTATGTGGATTCTGATTCCTCTCACGAGGATACATAGGAAGCCCATGTCACGGGTTCGATCCAGACGCTCAAGTCGTTATCAATCCTCCTTGTATGACAATAAATTCCAGAGTGCCTGGTCATGAGGCTTTAAATCAGTGATGTCTTAGTGAGTCCAAACTCCTCAGGGTTATTAATCCAACGAGGGATCATAAACCTCAGCCATAAATTATTTCGAATGCATGCGTCCAGCTGACCCTTGCCAACCAGGATTAATTTCTTGGATACTATGCTTGGGTATAAACCAAAGATTCACGAACATATGAACACGTCTTAAATCTATAACAGAGTCCCAGAACAGGAAATAATTCCCCCCAAAAGGGTGCAATGAGCCACACATCCCATCCTCTCGACCAATGTGAGTTATTAAGCATCGCTGGTAAAACCACCTAGCGAACACCTGCCTTTGGAAAGCAGTTCCACATATTTCTGGATATGGAACCATTGGGAATTTCGAGGTGAAAATGGTGCATCCGATACGAGTGATTAAGCAGGACCCAATCTTCTCTAATCAACCATCGCTAGTGAAAATTTCTCCCCCACAACCCCGTTGTGTGCCGCAAGACAAAAAAATGGTGAACCCGACGTGAATCTTTAACCAAGCATGACAGATTAAACCTAATATCACTATGTTCCCCCTTATACTCACAAGCAGGGCCAATCAAGGTCATTAATTACGCATGGAATCATGAGATGCTACTTTTATGGGTTTTCTGTTTGTATTTGTTAAAATATTTTTTATAGGTACCACAAAGAACACCCTTTTATCCAATGGCGTCATGAAGGAACTCACAGGCGCATGATTCCAACAACACAATAACCGAAATTCCTCACAAACGGAGGACCCCATCACCTACCCAGCGTCTTCAACATTGGGTCTCAGATGCATTGATCTGAGAGTACCACGTGAACGGTACTCTCCCGATGGTGGAGGTGGCCATGCATGCCCTCCAATCCACCAAGACTCGTCGGTCGCCTGCCCAATAGAGACCGCAAAAGCAGATCTAGAAGGCTCCTATTGCTGTCTCAAACCGTTTCGGGGGTCTATCCTCAGAATGAGACAACATGTACCTCCTTTATATTAGGGAGGCAGATGAGGTCGATGTTGAAGACTTCATCCCCACTGAACGGGGGTTCCGCTCTAAAGACCACACCAGAAGACGTCATCCCAGTCACGATGTGACTCAACATCCTCCCAATAAGAAGGATGTCACCCCGAGGATCCAGGCCCACTCTCCCTGAGATTCGGCCCTCGAACCGCCCGATGAGGGTGGCAAACATAAAACAAGGGGACGGTCATCACCCTTGTCCCCGAGGAGGAGCTCTGTTGCCCAGTCATGGAGACTTATCATGAATAGGCACATACACCTATTTGCTCCTCCAAAGCCCGCCATCCAGACATGGCGGCATCATACGAGCAGGCATGCATCCCTGCCGGGCTCCATCAAGCCCGTCTCTTATGCGGGATGGCACCTACCTGGAAGTCACCTCTCCCTACCTAGGGTCATGAATCCCACCAACCCGATGTTGTGGCGACCCAGTGCCTGCAGGACCAGCTCCTAGCAGATTCCATTGACTCCTACCATCCCGACATGGTGGCAATCAACAAAGCCCGCCATCCAGATGTGGCGGCAATTAATAGGCAGGCATGTCTCCCTGCCAACAAAGGCCACCGACTCGATATGGTGGGAAAACAACATATGCAGTTCCATCTCCCTGTGGATGTAAGTAATGTCCACCATCCCGATGTGGTGGAAAATAGAGAGATAAACTGACATATCCCGACCCAGGGGCAGATTCGTTCACTTTCCCCGACACAAGAGAATTTTCAGTACCCACTGACCACCGAAGGACTGGAGTAGGATATTCCTACTCCGATACTAGAATGGTCCTTCATACCTATTCCACCCAAAGATGTCTCTCTGCATATCTTGGCAATGATGGAGGAGAAGATATCGATCCTAGATCATATATTGCAAACTTGCCAGAATGTGATTGCATCAGGGGCAACAACACGGACTCGGGCCTGTGAGACCATTTACCCAATTGAGGCGACTCATCTAAGAGACAAGATAGCTGCCTCAGAGCAGATCTGCATCCCTGCATCTGCCTAGGAGGGTCACCGACTATATTCCGCGACGCATGGGCAACTAGATCCAATAGATTCACTCGTTCCAAATGGGGGACACCCGTCCATCATGGTGGATTCTCTAGAGCAGGCATATATTCATGCTAAAAGTCAAGATGTTCGTTGGTGTATCCCGGAAGCATCACCAGACCCAATTAGACAGGGACCCAAAGGTGAAGGCCATTGTTAACATTAGGCGGTCCCCGCTGCCCGCATGAAAGCGCCCCGAACGCGCCGAAGGCAGCCAAAATATAATGAACGGGTTCATGATTCCACTCTGCTGGATGCTGGGGTTCCCGATGCCACTAAGAACATATCCAAGGCTCAAAACCCTTCCCATACATCACCATATTATTTGAGTGGTAGTAGTAGTTCCAAAGGTCCTCCCCGAAATGTCGCTACCAGCAGCTCTGAAGGTCCTCCACAGAGCACCCGTGAGGGCCTCCCCCATGGGCATATAACGATCAATCAAAAGATATCCTCTTTTGATGAAAGTCACGGAAACCCTCCACGTGACCAGAAGATCGAGCAGCAAGAAGGCCCTCCACTTACTGCAGTCCACCCTGAAGGTCCTCCCTGAGGTATACACTGCAAGCACTCTCCCTACAGTGGGACCATAGATTATGATATTAGTCCTCGCTATCATATTCTCAATTACAGAGGCACTCCCCATAATGACGTCTCATCCTGAGAAGAAGGAACTCCCCTTTTCATCGCCTTCCCTGAAGGTCCTCCCTAGGGGTTACGTTGCAACGATACTCCACGCAGCAGGGCATCAGATCACAGTGGTAGTCCTCGCCGCCCTGATAATGTAATTCATCCCCGAAGAGACTTCAAGCAACTAGAAGGACATCCCCTCATTACGGTACATTCTGAAGGCCCCCCCCAGGGTGTACCACACAGATATTCTCCCTGTGGCAGCTGTAATGGTAGTCCATTCAATTATAGTAGTTGTGATGGTAGTCCTCGCCACCACGGCCACCATTGCGAAGGTCCTCCTCACAGTGGAACCAAGAAACAAGAAGGTCCTCCACTAGTAGCAGTTTGTCTTGAAGGGCCTCCCTAGGATGCACACCGAATTTCAAACCATGATGGTCATCCTCATCATGATGGTATTTGTTGCAAAGGCCCTCCCCATAACAACACTACTCATCCAGGAGGTCCTCCCTTTACAATGAAATGACTTGGAGGTCCTCCACAGGGTATGCACTGCAAAAGTCCTCTATCTAATGAGGCGTCAAACAGTAATGGTAGTCCTCGCCATTGCGGACACCATTGCGAAGGTCCTCCCCACAATGACATATCACATCGACAAGAAGTTCCTCCCCCTACTGAATCAAGCACAGAAAAGCCCTCATATGCTGAGGCACTCAGAAGGACGATATTAAGCATTTCAGATTCCTAGATAGTCTCTAACGACACCCTTCTTCAATTGGGAGACGTTCTGGGGCCATGTTCATCTTCTGAACCACCTTGGAATCACCCACATGAAAATTCAATACGTACCGGTCCCACTGCCTCTGACCGCACTATCGGTTAGCATCTCAGCTGGGCTGACCAGGTCGATGAATCACTAGTGGAGGAGTATGCCGACATGTTGCACCTGGGAAAACGACTTGCCCGAGATGATATACAAGTTATGTTTTGTACCACGACCACCTGTCAATTCAACATACCTAGAAAGGTGTTAGAAGAATGCATGCATGACATCCGTTAAAATATATGGACAACCCTCTGCCGTCTGAAATCTAGCTTCTTTCTCTACTATGGGTATGTAGACCACGTCATGACAATAGGATACCTCCTACGTCACATCGACCTGGAAGCTCTTCCTTCGACACGACAACAGCGACCCGAGAGGCATAAAAGAAACATGGAGATAGTCTGCCTCCGTACACTGCACCAGCTGCACCACATCATTGGTGACGCCCTGACGGGAGTCCATATCAAAGGCTGAGGAGAACATGGAGCTCTGAATTTCACTCCGATCTCCGCCCATAAGAACCCATTCGGCATGGTGTCTTGCAACATCATCACATCAAGATAGCGATCGAGTGGGGTCCCTGCTCAGGAGAGACAACACACTCAACAAATATAGGCCTTGATTAAGTCCCGGAAGCATTAGGCCTGTCAGGAACAATCCATTCAAGAACTCCTGAATCTGGACACCGAGAGAATACAACAATCCTCTCACCTAAGAGAGGAAAATTAGCGGTCACTGCCTACTTCCCCAAAAGGGGTCGATTCGTAGAAGAACATGGTACCAAACATAGTTCACCCCCAGATGGGGGAAAGCAAGATCAGGAAGGTAGTGATAGTAGCAGCCACTACCGCAATCTAGGGTCAACCCCAGCCTGCAGGTCTGGGGTTATTTTTAACAACAAATTATCCCGTAATACCAATAAAAACGGGAAGTGACTCAATGTCCAAGGAACAGAGCCAACCCCATCCCTCAAGGATGGGGGCATTTTTTCCACTTCAACAACATCCTCCCCCATGATAATCAGTATTCTCTAGTCTAGGGAGGACAGTCAGAAGAGCAGGTTCCTGCCCTGTCCCATCCTTTGAATCATCATCCCCTTCAAGAGGGAGGCGTACCGTAATGTCTCATGAAAGAACTCTCCGTGTCACCCTTCATCATGGAGCCCGAAAGTAACCCCAGGACAGAAGAGGGAAGGTCAGTAAAAGACACGATAGATCCTATTCCTATTTTGAAGATGAAATATTCTCTGCCCTGCAATATGCATCCATCAATTCCATAGAGGTTAACCCCACGAGTAACACCGGAGATGATGCAAATCTGGATGGATCGGGAGACGATGGTTCCTGTCAGGCTGTGACTCACAACGAACCAGCAGGTGTGTACACCGGGAACCAGAGGGCCACCCTAAATATGGCCTACACTCTAACTAACCTTCCTTTGCTCAGCCTGCGATATCTCCATAAGGATAAGAACAAAGGACCGATTACCCTTAACCCGCCCCCTCTCTTGATAAAAACGTGCCACTTACGCTTGAAGAGATATTTGCTCGACAGGAAGAGGAAAAGAAATAATTGAGCCAGATTAACGCCGAGATACTCTAGAGGAACCGTCTATTTAAAGCATGTCCCAAGAGGAGCCACATCATGCACTCTTAGTAAGTGCACCTCAAAGGCCATGGTTTGCCCTGGAAAAAGAAGCACAGTCAGGGCTCCTACCCAACGATGCACCAGACCCGCCCAACTACCTAGATATTGATCCAGATGAATATCAAGACTTCCCTCTACTAAGGATGCGACTAGATCAAGTACATATGATCCTTCCGAAGGTGTGACAGATGACACATGTACTCCCAGTGCCATACGAGTTGGATCCTCAAGTAATGCCTCCGGATACACATTCCTAGGACTAGGCCCAATAGGATGTAAACCACGGTATCACCAACACCATCGAGGAACTAAATACTTGATTAGAAGTGATGGATTGTCGACGTGCTCCGATACAGCTAGAGCGGAAGCCGTACCCAGATTGGGTGAGCAACACGCCTCCTCCACCCAATTTTGGGAGCCCTGTAATCCCTATTTTTAATGGATTAGGCAATTCAAAACAACATTTGATGCACTACGCGTCATATTGAGAACTTATAATGGGAACTCCGGAACAAAAAGAAGCAATGAAACTCAGATGCTTCACACGAACCTTGCAAGGATCTACCTTTATCTGGTATACAAGCCTGCCAGCCCAATCAATAAAAAGCTGGGAAGTCCTTCGGTAGCAGTTCCAGTTCCACTTCAGCACAACTTTTCCTAAGGCAACGGTCAGTGACCTAATGAACTGCATACAGAGGGAGAATGAGAGGGTTTCATATTTCATCACTAGATAAAAGGGTCTGACCTACTCTCTGAACAGGCCAATGCCTCAAGATGAGTTTCTTGACCTATGCATCGATAATCTTCGAGATGAGCTGCAAACACCGCTCATACCAGTGGAGTGCACCACTGGCTTCCGTCATCTCTCATCTATTGCCCAGAGAATTAATGACTCCATGAAGAGGAGAAAATTGAAGTCTTGAATAGCCTCACAGGCTCCCACAAAGAGAGTAGTTAGAGATGAAGCATCCTCTTTCACACTCAAGCCAGCCACTGTGCCTGCTCCATCGCTCAAGCCTCCGCCAAATCATCAAGTCCCCCCAGTATATCAGCGGTCGCCTCCTCCTAAGTGGGACAATCATAGAGGATTTAAGTGGAACCAATTTGAGGAATGAAAACAAAAAGTATACTCATTCCGAGAGGACCAAGTCCAGGGATACTTCATTGCCGCCATGAATTGCAACTTGCTCCGCCTCTCGGAGCCAAGAAAACCTGAAGAAGTCGGCCGCGATGACATTCCAGATTATGGTCCCAACCTTCTAATGTTGGGGCACAATATTCGAGAATGCTTCATCTTCAAAGACTCCCTGCAAAGAATGGTAGACTCTGGGTAGGTCGAGCTAGGACCACCCCTAGCACATGTGACATATATTTCTACCACCGACTCCAACAAAGGGGAGGGGTGGAAGGAATTCACCGGCAATAAGGGGATGAAATTTGATGACTAGATGACTCGAAAGAGTATCAATCGAGCTCAGGGCATACTCCGAGCTCAACTACAACAGCCAGTGTTGCGGCCAATAGCCCCTGATGCGGCACAACAAACAATATCGGCCTCACAACCCTCCATGAGTCAGTCATCCAGGAGTAATCACAAAGGGAGGAGACAAGTGCAAGAGGAGTAGTCTGCAACGAGGACGAAGTTAGCCCCAAAACTGTAGGATTGTATGCCCTCAAAATTGGTGCCACAGGCACCAGCCCACCAAACGGCACCATCAAGGACAACCGACCGTGTTGACTTGTCAGAGGATGAGTAGCCAATTTTTGGTTCCATCAACGTTATCCATCTTATGGAATCGTTCCCTAATGAAGGGTATGGTTATGGACCAGAGTTCCCAACTCAAGGAGATAGGAAGAGGAATAATAGAGGCAGAGGATATTAGGGGAGGCACAGTCGAGGCTGAAACCAACCCTATGGTTGGACCTCGGCCCAAACCATCAATTCACAGAAACCCGTGGGAGAGCCCTTCAATTTACTCAATAGGAGAAGGAATATACTTCCACCTCCACAAGCGCCCACTCTGGCCCCATCATTATGCGATATCCATCAGAGGAGGAACAAGCATCTATCCACCTAGTGCACACAAACAAACCGGCCGGGCCAAATCCCCAAAATGTGGGGACACCGTTGACATCTGACCTGCAGCCGGTCCCTCCTCATATCATATTCCAACTCCCAAGTTTCCTGCTAATACTCCCCCACCAACGGAGAAGCATCGGATGGTGGAATAGAAATATGACATCCTCAGGAAGCTAGCATCAGTACCAGCCAAACTGTTGATCCTGGATGCCCTAAGTTGGTCAACAATCCTTAGGGAGGCACTTATAGAAGCCTTGCTTAGCCCCCATGAGTTTCAAGCTGAGGTAGCTACTGCTGAGATTTATCGGGCAGAGACTGGCTTGGCTGAATGTGATGCGGTGATTTCTTTCACCAATCAGGATTAAGATGCCGTCATGCAAGGACATATCAAACCACTATATGTGTCCGACACACTAGATGATGTTGATATCTGCAATGTCTTTATTTACAGTGACCATGGAGTTAATATCCTTCCCCTATGGACACTCTGTAAGTTGCGCTACAGTGAGAGTGATTTAATACCCTCGGCCACAACTCTTCTAGGTTACGACATGAGTGAACAGAAGACAATGGGATAAATTAAGCTAAAGGCCCATTTATGTGACATCGTGGCCTATTAGGAATTCTTGGTAGTTCGGCATAATGCAACATTCAATGCCCTTCTTGGGAGGCCGTCGCTCCATAAGAACATGGTCGTTCCTTCATCCTACCACCAGTGTATCAAGTACTACGTCAATGGGAAAGGTGGGAAATTACACGCTGACCAGTCCCCTTTTGAGCTCTCCGAGTCACACTACATTGATGACAGGTTTTATGATCAAAATATGAAGAAGCCTTATCTTGACGGTATCGACTGGATCCCTACTCCAAATGGCCTGGAAATGGTTCCTGATGACCCCCTTAGGCATCTTGGCAGAGACTACGTACTACCCATCAACCATATTGAGAGCATAAGTTCAAGTCCCGACACACACCCAACTTTCCTCATGACTTAGGCCATAATAGCTGAGTGTGACAATGCTGTAACGTCCACCAACCCTCAATTTGGGGGCAAATACATGACCGAATACACCCACAATGCCTCACCTCCAGACTCCCAGGAGCCCGAGTCAAGAGCTCTCCCCTCTCTGGATCAAGAAGATGAGTATTTGGGAGAAGAAGAGGAGGAAGATCTCAGGGATGCACCTCCCGCATTTGAGGAAGGTATCTCCACCATTGTGGACGAGCTCAGGGAAATAAACCTGGGTACCGAGGAAGACCCGAGGCCCACTCTTGTTAGTGCAACCATGTCCCCCGAGGAGCATGAGGTATATACCTCTTTCCTGAAGCAACACCTGGATGTTTTTTCCTGTAATTACACAGAAATGCCGGGACTCGATCCCGAAGTGGCGACACATCACCTAGGTCTGCCATAAGACCACCAGGGCTATAAACATGCTGACAGAAGGACACACCCCTCATATGCTACAAAAATAGATGCTGAAGTCGATAAGATCATTAGAGAAGGATTCATTCGGGAGGTCCAATACCCCATATGGTTGGCCAAAATTGTCCCCATCAAGAAAAAGAAATAACAAATCTGCATCAACATTGATTTTAGAGATCTCAATCGGCATTGCCAGAAATAGGATTTCCCGATCGTGATCACCGAGTTATTATTCGATGCAACAGCCGGGTATGAGGTTATATCTTTCATTGACATATATTCTAGGTATAATCAAATCAAGATATCCTGAGAAGATGAAGAAGACAATCCCTTTAGGTCCCCTCAAGGAATATTTTGTTACAGGGTTATGCCCTTTGGTCTCAAGAATGCTGGCGCCAAATATCAGCATGCCATGCATCATATCTTTAAACCATTACTCAGGAGATTCATCAAATGTTATGTAGATGAATTGGTGGTTAAGTCCAGGTAGTGATCAGATCACCTGTCAGACCTTGAGACTATCTTCAACAAACATCGACAGCATAGACTGAAGATGAACCCCTTGAAATGGGCGTTCAGGGTTACCTTAGGGAAATTCCTTAGCTTCGTTGTATGTCATCATGGCATCGAAGTCGACCCTGAAAAGAAAAATGCTATCCTTGGCCCACCACCCCCCGCAATCTCACCGAGTTGAGAGAATTACAGGGGCACCTATCCTACATCAGGCGATTGATAGCCAACCTATCAGGAAAATGTTTTCCCTTTACTAGGTGAATGAATAAGGGAGTCATGTACCAATGGACAGGTGACTACCAAGAGGTGTTTGACAGCCTAAAGAAATATCTCTTAAGCCCACCGGTGCTCATGCCCCTAGTTTAAGGAAGACCTCTCATCCTATACATGATGGCCCTAGAGCGATCGCTGGGAGCCTCCCTCACACAAAAAAATGATGCTGACAGTGAAAACTATCTCTATTAACTTAGTCGAACCATGATTGATGCTAAGACTCGATACTCAAACATTGAGATTGTTTGGCCTTGGTCTTCACAGTTCAAAAGTTGCGACACTATCTGCAGCATCATGAAGTCCATTTGGTCTCACGTAGTAACCCTTTCAAGTACATTCTCTTCCGCCCGATGCTGACTGGGTGCCTATCCCGATGGGCAGTCATACTGCAAAAGTTTTACATCTGGTTTGTGCCTCAGAAGGCCATCAAATTCCAGACATAAGTAGATTTTCTAGTGGAGCACCCTTCAATAGGGACCTCCACACTGGACGCCGAGATACCTAATGAAAATATCTTCTCAGTTCAAGAGGAGCTCCCAACATGGGAAATGTACTTCGATGGTGCATCACGAAGCCCGATAGGGAAAAGGATGGAGGATGCCAAATTTAACAAGGTGGGTTTGGGGATAATACTCATGTCCCTGGAAAAGGCAGTCTTTCCATATTCCTTCCTCTTATTATAAGGATGTACAAACAATGAAGCGGAGTTTCAAGCCTTCATTGCAGGCCTGGTGCTCGCACTCCAAGAACAAGTACAACACCTTATGGTAAAAGGTGACTCAGAACTGGTCATCAAGCAAGTCAATGGTGACTATGCTATTAAAAAGGAGGAGTTGATTCCCTTGTTTGACCATGTCCAACGGTGAAAGGATGAATTCTCCACAAAACCAACATTGAACTATATTCCCCAATCATAGAATACCCAGGCCGATGCATTGGCCAACGTGGCCACAACCCTTGCCGACCCAGACCGGGATGAAACAATTATCAACATTTCTCTTCGTCGAATGGTCTTGCCATTTTTTGAAGCTAAGATGGAAGAAATCCATGAAGTCAGTCCTGTCCCTGAACCATATGCTCCCACCACCGGCTGGATGACCCCCATTGAAAACTACCTTCAATGGGGAGAACTCCCATTAGATAGGGCTGAACGAGAGCAAATACGGAGAAGGGAAATCAACATTGTCCTATATGGCAGCATGGGTCAGCAAGAGGCCCTCTACAAACGAGGCCTTGTGGGAATCCTCCTCAGATACATTGATGGAGAAGAAACCACTACCGTCATGACTGAAGTACATGCTAGATTATGTGGGGCACATCAGTTGGGGTATAAGATTTCCCATCAGGTCTGAAGGCTTGGGTACTATTGGCCCACTGTGGCATGAGATTGCAATCACTTTACCTTAAAATGTCACCCATACTAAATTCATGCCAACTTCATACATCAACCCCCAGTGTTACTCCATCAGGCTAAGTACTCCTGGCCATTTTACATCTGGGGAATGGATGTCGTGGGACCATATACTCCCACCACAGCCAAATAGCTGAAGTATATCCTCACGACAACCGACTTCTTTTCTAAATGGGAAGAAGCTATACCCCTCAAGGAAGTCGGGGTGAGAAACATTGTCAGCTTTGTGAAAACCAATATCATCACTAGATTTGGTGTCCCTCATACCATACTGACGGATAACGACACAAACTTATGCTCTATTGAATTGGAGAAACTATACCAATAATACGATATCAAGGCTAACCACTCATCTCGCTACCACGCAGCGGCCCAAAGATAGATAGAGGCTTTCAATTAGACCCTGTCCAACATTCTCCATAAAATGGTGGACAAAGACAAGAAATCATGGATAGATAAACTCCTCCATGAAATTTGGCTTTATCGAACCACAATCCACACCACTACTCGGGCTACCCCATATTCATTAGTATACGGAACAGAAGTGGTCCTGCCCATTAAGCTCTAATTACCCTCACTCCATGTTGCCATTTGTGATCAATTATCCAACGATGAGAAATTGGAAAGGAGGCTAGGTGAATTAGAACAGATAGATGAGAAGCGGTTGCACACATTGCACCATCTGGAAGTATATCAGAACCAGATTGCACGAGCCTTCAATAAAAAGGTCCATCTTCTATCTTTCTTGGAAGGAGAATTGGTATTGGTCCTCTGGACCCCAATGATACCTGGAACGAAACCTCCAAATTTGGAACCTAAATAGGAGGGACCATACGTTATACACAAGGTATACTACAACAGAGCATATGCCTTGATCTCCATGGACGAGCAGTTCACCACCGCTCTTACAAATTCAAAATTCCTGAAGAAGTATTTTACATAGATAACTAAAAGCAGTTATCGTCCGCACTGCATGACAATAAACTGCCAAGCAGCCAATGGTCCAAAATCTATGAACTTAAACTAAGTGTATTTCGTCCACACTGACATAACTAAAAGCAGTTATCATCCTCAACGGATGACGTTAAACTGCATGGATTTAAGAGAAATACGTATGGCTTGATTCCCGCCCTCACAAGATACGTAGCGACGTCAGGATTCCCTATCCTGGCCCAGCCACCCATGAATAAGAAAATTTTAAAAAATTCCCCTCTTCCCCTGTGTATGGACCAGACCTGCATGAGGTGTGTTGTATTTAAGAGAACTACGTGAGTCTTGATTACTGCCGTTGTAGGATACATTGCGACGTCGGGATCCCCTATCCTGGCCCAGCCACTCCCAAATGGAATAAAATTAATGAAAAATGTTCCCTTCCCCTGTGTACGGACTAGCCCTGAACGAGGTGTACTTCTTTCATAGAACTATGTTCATCTTGATTCCTACCTTCGTAGGACACGTAGCGACGCCAGGGTTCCCCATCCTGGCCCATCCATCCCCAAATAAAAGTTATAAATTCCCTCCTCCCTCATGTACAGACCAGTCCTGCACAAGGTGTATTCCTCGTCCTAACTGCCCGACGTTAAACTGCACGGATAAGAAAATAAATTCCCCCTCTCCCCCATGTATAGACCAGACCTGCACGAGGTGTATTGTCTTTCAGAGAACTACGTGAGGCTTGATTCCTACCCTCGCAGGATACCCAGTTACGCCAGGGTTCCCCATCCTGGCCCAACCATTAAAAAAAAGATCTCTCCCCCTATGTACGGACCAGGACTGCATGAGGCTTATATATCATCCTCACCGCACGATTTTAAACTGCATAGATTTCATATAACTACGTATTTATTGATTCTTTCCCTCGAAGGATACATAGTGACGCCATGGTCCCTCACCCTGGCTCAGCCGTCCCCAAATGAAAGTCCAAAATGCACTCTTCCCCCATGTATGGACCAGATCTGCACAGGGTGCATTTTTCGACTTCACCGCATGATGTTAAAACAACACGAACAACATCCTTATTGCACGATGTTAAACTGCACGTATAATAAAGATCAAAAGTTCCCTCTTCCCCCGTGTACATGCCAGCCCTGTATGGGGTGTACTTCCTTCAAAGAACTACATACGGCTTGATTCCTGCCCTTGCAAGATACATAGTGATGCCAGGATCCCCCATCCTGGCCCATCCATCCCCAGTGAAAAAAATTCCCTTTGCCCCGTGTATCGACCAGACCTGCATGGGGTGTATTCGTTGTCCTTACCGCACGATGTTAAACTTCACGGATAAGAATATTTAAAAAATTACCTCATTCCCCCGTGTATGGACCAGACCTCCACAGGGTGTATTCCAAAGGGAACTATGTATGGATTGATTCATACCCTCGCGGGATACGTAGAAATTCCGAGATCTTATATCCCAGCCCAACGGCTGAGAAAAGAAAAAACCAGTATATATAGCCTTCATCGTCACCGCACGACGTTAAACCTGCATGGACCACAACCTCACCGCACGACAATAAAACTGCACGGACTCCATCATGATCCACCTAATATATATGGTGAAACGAGATGGAAATACTCCTTGTGCATTTGGATGCATCCTCTCCATACATCAGACTCCACGACCCGGAAAATTATGGATCTTCATAACCATTCATGGCCACCAGAAGTGGAAAGTTGTCGACCCAGGGTCACCTTTTCATGACCATTCATACCATGCCCTCAACGGCTCTACATATTGATATCCCCTGTCCCGTGTACCAAATGCATGATTTCCTCAGGTGATACTCTTCCTAGCTCCATACGCTTATCGGCCTCAGAGCCCCCATACCATATCTCCTGATCCAGAAATTTATGGCATAGTGGTTTACAAGTTTGTCCCCCTTTTCACATCCAAATGTTTCCAGGGTATCCCTACCCGGTTATCCTATTTTTCCGCCCATGGTCAGCATGAAGACATGCATCTATGAACATCAAGCCAGGGATAAGCTACTTTGACTGAACAGAACATTGTAGTAAAGATGTTTCTTATATGCTCGGACACCATTATCCCCCGCATGCCAAACTCTGTACTATGAGCAATCTTGGATTTTCATAATCATTCATGGCCATAGGAAGTGGAAAGTCATCGACCTGGGGAAGCCTTTTCATGACTATGTATACCATGCCCTTAGCAACTCTTCATATTGATATCCCCTGTCCCATCTACCAATAGCATGATTTCATTGGGCGATACTCTTCCTAGCTTCGTAATCTTACCGGCCTTAGAGCCCCCACACCACATCTCCCGATCTGAGAAACCTCAGTGTTATAGTTTACAACCTTCATCCCCCACCCTGTTCAGAGTATATCAGAGCATGGTAACTCAGTTATCCTTCGAGTGACTTCAGAAATAGTAACAAAATGGTCCGAGCCCTATGATCGCTAAACTAGGAGTACTTTGTCTTTACCGCATGTCGTTAAACTGCATTTAGTGAAGTTATACCCCAGATGTGCAAGATAAATTAGCATAGGGAGCTCTCTAAGCTTTAAAAGCAACCAGGGCCGAATATGCCCAACATGTCTAGATATTTTCCTACCAAATGACAGACTTTGTTGCCCTGAAAATCGCAGATCCTCATAACCATTCATGCCCATCATATGTGGAAAGTTATCGACCCATAGACACCTTTGCATGTCTATTCATACCATGCCCTTAGCGGCTTTTCATATCGATATCCCCTGGAACGTCTACCAAAGGCAAGATTTCCTCTGGCGATACTCCTCCTAGATTTATATGCTTACCGACCTCAGAGCTCCCAAATCATTTCTCCTGATCCAAGAAGCCCTAGAACCACAATTTACACCAATAAACCCCCTCCACGTCTTGGGCATGTCGAGGTGTTCAAGCCCAATTATATTTTGATCAAGAGTAGAATTTTCAACTACGTCCTTACCTCATGACATTAAACTGCATGGAACATCTCGATCGCTTGGTATAAAGCTGCAAAGACCAAGAATTAAACATCCATGGAAATTCTTCCAACTGCAATCATTTTCACTGGTTTAAAAAAATTCCCCCATCCTCACTGCATGACTTTAAACTGAACAACATCCTTTAATAATGCACCTCGTCTTTACCGCATGATGTTAAATTGCACAGAAGCCTTCCTTACTGAATGGTGTTAAAATGCATTGTCAAACCTATCATGGGTTCAGTAAGGAATGAAGGCCTTCCTCTGTCCCTTAGTGAAGAGGTTAGACCTTCCCAAACCACTATCTCACCCCAGCGTTAGAAGGGATGACTTCACCCATTCTCTGGAAATTTATCCAAGATGTTTCTCCAGTATCCAGGCACCCTCTCCTCATAAACCATACTCTGTACTCAGAAAAATCTGAACCCTTGTAAACCACCCCTGGTTTTCCCGAATCCCAAACTTCCTTGAAGTTGCCCGACTATTGGGAGAATACAATCATTGACCTAAGGACACCTTTTCATGACTATGCATACCATACCCTCAGTGGCTCTGTATATTGATCGCCCCTATATCGTCTACCAAATGAAAGATTTCCTTAGGCAATGCTTCTCTCCATATGACTCTTGGCCTTTGAGCCCCCATGTCCATCCTGGTATTTGGAAACCCTCTGAGCTATAGTTTACTAGCCTATTTCATGACCCTACCTGAATATGGTGGAACGTCTATAACGAGATTATTGAGAACTGGGAGAGGCCATTCCATTCTGGAAAATGTCCTAGATGCATTACTTTAAACTGCACCAAGCTTCAACCATCCTTCACGCTAACTAAATGCGTATGACATATACCCTATGTCCATGTTCCTGATTAATACAGAGGTTCTCAAAACCATTCTGACGTCACACACCTTTTCCAATCCACCCCTTCTGGTGTTCATAATTCTCCAAGCCACCCATGGTGGTTTCCATAAGCCGAACTTCCATGAAGTCCTTAGGCCATCAGAAATGGACATTGATTGACTTAAGGACACCTTTTCATGACTATTCATACCATTCCCTCAGCGGCTCTGCATATTGATCACCCATGGCCCATCTACCAAATGCAATATTTCCTTAGGCGATGCTCTTCCTACCTCTGCATGCTGATATGGCTCCCATGCCTTGAGACATGCCCTTCACGTCATTCAAATCCAAACATGATCCCCCCACACATGTTTGAAGGATATTGGGACATCTTTTAAAAAATGAAACCTCATTAGGGCCCTCGCCCCACCATACCTGGTCAAATCTGTTCGACCTAAAGTATCGGTAATGATAGTCTTGTCGATGGGACTTTAAACCGCTCACAAAAAGAGGCGCAAATCCTATTAGGCCGAAAACCCAAAAATGGTGACCTAAGAAAAAGTCGGGCCATTCCTGCTGGGTCCACACCAAATGGTCCCAGGGAAAATTAGGGTATTAAAAGAATAGACAAAAAGTTTGTGGGATTTTTCTACAAAACCCTAGAAATAGTCAAAATACGCTAACTGGATCCCATGATCTAGGAAAAAGTTAGAGTTTGTTTCTATTTTCTAGAATTATTATTAATTCTGATTCAGTGAGTTGTTATTTATGCAACAATTGTTCCGGCGATAAAGATTGTATTCCATTTGAAAAAAAACAGAGGACATCCAAAATCTGGGGCCTCTCCCTCACAGTAACAAAAAAAGGGAAGGGGGGGGGGGTAAGAAAAACAGAGTGTACAAGAATGGTTCTGACCGTCAAAAAGGATCCTAGCTTGCTCTCTTCATCAGATCGACAATCGTGCGATGGAGGTTATTGCAAGTCTGCTCCAGCACGACCCTCTCCCTGGCCTAAACCTCATCTACCGAACGAGTGTGCCCACTGATGTTCGAATATCATTGATTATTTTTATGGTGGCTTCAAGGTTACCAGTCAGAGTTGACAACTGATCCCTCAACATCGCTACTCAAGATTCACATTCACGCAACTCGGTAGATAGGGCGGTTGCCTGATCTTGATAGCCTGCCTCCTATGCCATCAGCTGATGGAACTTCATCATGGCCTCCTCAAGGGATCGGGTCCCGCAATGAGAGGCAGCAAGGTGAGCAAGCTTGTGTTCACCAGCGGAAACTTCTCCATGGGAAATGACAACTTGGAAAGCCAGAAAATGAAACTACCAATAGTCAAAGACACCTAACCCCAAAACCAGGAAGAGTTGTGAGAGAGCTTCAGTTTTAGTTTCCATCTCAGCTAGAAGAGTTTCTCCAACAATCTCGAAAATCCGAGGCTAGGCCCACCTACACAGTGCTCAGTGGTCCGCCATGACGTGAAGATCTTTGGTGTCCTCACTAGGTGGCATGGGGATGAAGTCTGGCATTGTGATCAGCGCAGAGATGTGAACACTAGAAGATGGTTCCCAAGTTGGAAGGTTTGAAGCTTCTAACCTCAGTTCAGGATTGGGGATAATGTTTCTAAGTTTGGTATCAACTGAAAAAACTTCAGGTAGGTACGTTAGGCACAAAGCTGCAATGACTCCTGATTTGGGAACCTGCCAGACAGACTTCCCCCGGATCCCTTCGGGATAATTTTTTACCCACATTCCTGCATACTCCAAGGATAGGCTGGCAACTTCCCCTATGCCAGGCAAGGGGATTCTTGTGTCAGATCCCTCCCACATTAGCATCATACACCATTGACGGAGAGTGGGCAGGTGCAGTCCTCGAGCTAGAGGAGGGGGTAGAGAAACATGGAGTTTCATACACCCAAACTGGTGGAAAAATTATTGGGGGAATACAACTTTAACAGAGAAACCCCATCAATCAGTGTAGAGAGAAACCCATCCTATAGTGAAATCACTTAAGAATGCTCCTATAATCTCCCCATACAGTTTTCAACCACGAAGCTGGAAGGGGTGGGGTAGGGAGTGAAAGAAAACTGGGAGAAGTCACTCAGATGCTCGATGACTTCATCAGAACCATGTGACTTCAAGCGAACCCCAGCTATATCATGCAGGGTAGGCTGAAAATTAGGAAGTGGGATGACTGTGTTATGAATATACACATAACAGTGGCAATGATCTACTACCTAGACATATAAGAATTGAAATGTCCCACTCAGATGATAGGGTGACCCTCCCTCCTACATGTGGCTCAATAATTCGTAAATATGAGCCAAAGTGGGCATGAACAAGTTCACCAGGAGGCCCTTTTCCAACTAAACTGCTGTCATCAAGGTGCAGGACCTGGCACCTAGGTTGATATCCTGAGAAGGGAATAGAAAACCACTCAAAAACATGGCAAAAAGACCTGCCAGCATGAGCATAGGCGGCCCATTGGGGTGCACCTCATAACCCCTTGAAAATTAGTCGCCCTCCTCCAAAACTACCTAGTAGGAACCTGTGATGGTTCATTACTATTGAGAAGGATGAGTCCTGGGGTGATTTATCTTCTGCACAGGACCAGTGGTGTTCAGAAATAACCCTATCTAGGTGCTATTGGGAATAAGAGAGTAGGAACACAAGGCCTGGCCCAGTGACCGATCTTCCATGACCAGCAGATCCCTTGACAACGAAGGCACTTGTTCGATGATGTACCATGAGTTAGGAGTGGGAATAAACTCGTCATAAATCTCACCAATAATCAGAATCCATCCTAATTGATTGATGTCCCACAAGCTAATGTCAACTTCACCATGGGAAAGGTGGAAAGTATTAGTGATTGAACACTAGTGACTGAGCAGGTTAGGCAGGATCAAAGATGGTGGGTAGACAACAAACTGGGAGGCCCACACTACAGAGTACAAATTGACCGCTTCCAGCGACTTAGGAGATTCCCGAAAATGATGATGGTCCCAGAAGGCCCAGGCCTAGTCATTTGAGAAAATCCCACCAGACCGCAGATCCCACCTAGAAAACCACCCCGCGTTAGGGTCCACTCAAGCAAGATTGATTATAGAGGGGAAACTCTTGAGGAAAGCTTCTTGAGAGAAGAATTGTGCATACTGATCGCTTTGGGTCCAAACAGAGCCTCTAAAAATTAAAGTGTCTTTTGGATCAGAATTAGAGATCATCTCCCCCAATGAAGTAAGGTTCTCTTGAATACACTCTGGTGATGCTTCCAAGCAAGGAGACAGAAGACCTGAGAAAGTAGGAGGGATAAGGATGTAGTCTTGATGACCGAAGGCATAAAGAGGAAGTTGATTTGATAGTGGATAACCTAGGAGCTCAAGAGAGAGAAATCCCTTCAAGACACCCTCACCGGGAATGATGGACCAACTAGGGTCCTCTTTGATGCTCTTCGATCTACGAATCATAGCTGGACGTCTCTCTGAACCAATTGGGAGAGTCTCGGTAGCAGGATTGGGTGCAAGATGAGGGGGAACCATATTTTCTCCCTACATTATGAAATACAGGAAAATTGTTAGTATGTAATAATAAAATCTGGACAAAAATACCAAACATATGGAAAAGGAGTCCAACAAGACTTCATGATGAGGTCCGTAAGCAGGCCTCAAAATTTGGTTCGTGATGGCTACATCCCACGAACTTACCCTACATAGAAGATGGTCCGTGGTACTCAGGCCCATGGAGCATTGGCCAGAAAACTACGAACCAGGTTGTTCCACAGAATCTTAATACAGAATTTAAATAATTAGGTTTGGAAGACTTAGAAATTTTCAAAGTCTGGAAAGTGAAACCGTGGATCGAGTTCCTACACGGCCCGTCGGGACTTACTTTTTAATTAATTTAAAGTGTCAGTTCATAGCTGGGAGAATGGTCTGTGAGTAAAGGCAACTGCGAATGAGGAATGGTTCGCTGAAGTAGCAGCTGGTTCACATATGAAGCGTTTCACGAAGGAACGATCATGTGAAGACAAAAAGCAAAAGGGCTCTGTTTTCTCGAAGAATTTGGTAAAATACAAAGGAGGGGCACCCATATTTATAGGTTCGGTCCCCTACCGGGTCCACTCCCCTACTGCAAAGAATCCATGTTTCAGGACCACTCTACATCGGAATGAATTCCTCTTCATTCCGATTGGACCCCATTCCGATGGGGGGAATTTGTAGGGTCCTAAAAAATTTGAAAAGGAATATTAGAATCCCATTTAATCTAAAAGAGATATTCTACCCAATTTACCCCCAAATAATTGGATAAAAGTGTGGAGAATACTCAAATGAAGGCATAAGCCAAACCGGTCCGCAGACCGGTCCAATGATAATGGGTCACGACCGGTTTCATAAAGCACCCCCTCTGCGGACCGCTGTCGTTCACAGAACGGAGGCGGAGATCCTCTGTGGGCATGAAGTAGGACGAGTTCCAAGCCAGCCCACCATCAAGAACCACCCCAGTCGCAGACTGAGTCCACTGGCCTGGGTCGCATCTGCTGTCATTCGCGGAATGGAGGCGGAACCCTGTGCAGCCGTGAAGCACTCCCTGAGCTAGTTTGCTTCACGGGGGAGGTGCGCTCAATGCACCCGTGAGTCGCGAATTGACCAAGTCATCTTTGAACCGGGTCCCCAATCATGGGCCTCCGCAAATGGTGCCACATGACCACAGATATATCTCTTTCCCCACTCTATAAAAGGAGATCGAGGGGGAAGAGCCAGATGATGCAATTTTGGAGATTGAGCAGATTCGGGTGGAAGGATTTCAAAAGCAGGAGCTCAGGATTTCACAGCGAAGTTCCAATTCACGAACCAGAATAGGAATGAATCTAGAAGAGAATTAATAAGGAACAAAAAACACATAACAACTTGGTGAACCATAAACCTAAAATAAAAATGAAAAGAAGACCGCGAAGCATGGCCCCTCTGCGGATGCACTCCCCGTGGACCTAGGAGTTTATGCCCCTTTTTTGATCTTTCACACCGCGTAACACCCACCTACACTGGCGAAGCCCCGACTGATGAACCCCCGACTGGCACCGTCTTTAGCCGCCGCTTCTCGTATGGACCCCTCTGCGTACCAACCTGGTACGCAGGCCGAACCCGAAGCCTTGAACCACCCTGGTTCGCAGGATTCCCACCAAGTCGCGAACCACCCCGGTTCACGGAATTCCCATCAGTCTGTGGACCACCCTGGTTCGCAGATGAGCTCTCCACCCGCGTACAACCTCCCTACGCCTAGGGTTCCACCACTCATATACCTATGTGTCCCACTAGATCCTTCAGATTTCCAATTCCCTGAGCAAGATAAAATCCTTACAATCCGGCCTGATCCTCTACAACCCCCTCATTGGCCCATTCGTCGGCCCCGAGCCGAGGCCTCCACCAGAGCCACCAGACTCGTGTGATGTAACCTTCAGGAACATCATCGTGCTGTTTTGATTTCACATACCCATGGTAATCGAGGGAGAAGGGGTTGATCCAACCCCTGCACAGATTCCCAAAGAATTCTTGGGTTCACATTCCCACGATAATGCGGAGTCCAAGCCTGGGAGTCCCCTTTCTACCTCTCCACTTGTTAGGAATGGGGCACTTCTCCCATCCCCGGGGCGTGGAGGGCTACCCATCAGAAGGAAGCCCCCATGCACCTCCGTACTTCCCCACGACCATGGCCAAGGATGGGCATAGCGGGGAAGGGAGCAGCTCCGTCCTTCTTTGGGGCCAAGTCCCCTCTCCATCTATGCTTTGTTTCCATGGGCATCCATCTCATAGTAAGCCCCGACTTCTTGGGCTGCTCCATGCGTAATCCCCACTCCACTTCCCATGGATGCACCTTTCGCGACGTGATCTTCTGGTCCCTACTGCCTCTTGTTTCTCACACTGAGCATGACTAACGTGGGCTTAGAGTAGACATTGACGATGACATCATCTTATGGGCCTCCTTAGAGTGTAAGCCCCAATCCATTACCTTGGGATACCTCAGAGCATAATCCCCACTCCATTCGAACTATGTGGACTTTGATTACCCACCACAGGGATACATAAAAAGCCTCCAAGAGGTTCAAGCCCGATCACAATCAGACCCCCGGGTCCACATTCACGTCGGTTCTCCGACACCCCCATTCGAACTATGTGGAATTTGATCCCTGTCTCTTAGGAAGGGTACGTAGGAAGACTCCCCGAGGTTCAAGCCCAAAAACCGGTCAATCCGACTAACTTAACATCGGTTCACCACACCAACCCTGTGCATCCCAGAGCGTAAGTCCCAATCCAACCGAACTACATGGATTCTGATTTCTCTCATGAAGATACGTTGGAAGCCCATCTCACAGGTTCGATCCAAATGCACATGTCATTATCTGTCCTCTCTGGATGACAATAAACTCCAGAGTTCCTGGTCATGAGGATTTAAATCAGTACTGTCTCAGTGAGTCCAGACTCATCGGGGTCATTAATCTAATGAGGGATGGTAAACCTCAGGCAAATATGATTCCGATCCCATGCGTCCAGCTGACCCTTTCCAACCAGGAGTAATCCATGGATACTATGCTTGGGTATAAACCAAAGCTTCATGAACATATGAATACATCTTAAATATATAAGAGAGTCCCGTAACAGGAAATAATCCCCCCCAAAAGGGTGCGATGAGCCCGACATCCCATCCTCTCGACCAATGTGAGTTCTTAAGCATCACTGGTCAAACCACCAAGCGAACGCCTACCTTTGGAAAGAAGGTCCACATATTTCTAGATATAGAACTGTTGGGCATTTCGAGGTGAAAACGGTGCATCCGATATGAGTGATTAAGCAGAACCCAATCTTCTCTAATCAACCGTCAGGCAACACATGTTTCTCCCCTACGACCCCGTTGTGCGCCGCGAGACACATGTAAAAACTATATATATGGACTTTTTTGTCTCAAATGTAATACCCTCATTTATCACCAACATTCCCTCACCATACTCAACTAACTCCCACACGATTTTTCCTTAACCAATCACCCAACATAAGTTTCTAAAGAAATGTCCCCATTTTCACCTATAAATCGAGACCAATTCCACCCATTATATTACGCATATACACTCAAAATCCATTGAAAAATAACTCCCTTTCATTTTTCCTCATAGTTTTATCTCCAAAGAGTTTCAATGGTTCTAACAAGTTTTTCTGGATCTTTATGTAGATAACTTGTACATAAGGGTTTCCAATCCCCCTATTTCCTATTGTTTTTCATTTTTTCTAATGTAATTTAATTTATATTAAATATAAATTCATTACTTTCATTGTATAATAATATATTCTAGTATATATATATATTATTAAGATACTATTTATTCCCTCTCAATCCACCATTGCCTAACTAATTTTTATTCCAAAGCATGGGTTACTTAATAATATTTTTTTTAGCTATTCCATTTTTTATTTTAAATTAAAAAATATTATGATTAATTTATATAAAATTAATTAGAAATCATTAATTTAATATCAGAATTCCCTCTATTTATACTACCTTCATATGAATTTATTATTTTCAAATATTCTCATGGTAAGAAAACATCATAAAAAATTTGGCAATGTAAAGAGTGTGGTTTTGTACCAAGGAAATCTCTCTCCATATACAAACAAAGGGATAAAGACTATAAAACAAATTTACTTTCGAGTAACAACTCTGAGATTAGTTTTTTTATTAATTGATTCTTTTCTATGTGAAAAACATGTTTTCCTAACTAACCACCTCGTCTAATACTGCCATTTGATGTGATTTGGGTGACTCAAAAGACCTTTATGAACATTATTGATGGGTTATTTCCTATTTTTATTTATACACCACAAAAGTACACCTAACTAATGACTGACCTATAATTTATGCATTTTTAACAATTTTAATTGGTTTTAGAAATAAATTTGATCTAAATACCAATGAATTTAAATGTTTTAATTAAATTATGAGTAATTTGAAATGTGGAACTAAAATGGTATGAAAATAATAAATTTATTAGGAGTTGAAATCATGATATTATTTTCTAAATTATGTTAATTTTTTTAGATGTTTCAATTTTTGATTAATAAAAAATTATTGTACAATAGAAGACCTTCAACTAGGGTCTACACACCACATAGATAGCCTAAGAGGGAAGAACGATCGCACAACCCACCTAGATTGTCCTCTAAATCCAGCAGAGAAAAAGGGCATCAAGCCCATGTAGTATCACATGTGGGATTAGTCCCACATTGAGTAGAAATATTTTCAAGCCTAGGACCTCCATCCAATGGTGGTAAAATCCAAAATGAAATAGGTGGATGACCTTGCTATAATGAGGCGGTGAATGTAACATCCCAGTTCCGGAAGCCAACCAGAGATGACCCATCCCTATTTAGTCATTTAAGAACCCGGATCTTCGTTTCTGGTACGCTTTTCCTTTTTCTGGAGTTTTTAAGAAAAATAGAGTTTCTGGAAAAATTAGAAGTACACGCCGTGTACTTTCTGAGTACACACCATGTACTCTTCTCTGACTTGAAGCCGTGTGCTGGCCGTGCCCAATCCACACAAACGGTGTGTAGGGGTGACGTGGAGGCCGTTTTTGGCGGAGTATAGAAAAACCTAATACACGCACTGTACTATAAAATTACACGTTGTGTACTTTTCTTTTTTCACTAAACACACCAGGGTCGCGCCTGACGGACATAACACACCCCTTCTCCAGGTTCTTTATCCAAGAGCAACCCGTACATCCGGATCTTCCCCGAGCCCCCGCTTCTTCATCTATTGTCTGATTTTATCATGGTCGATTGCGTTGGAAACGCAGCGGTGAGTTCTTCCTTCTTCTTGAGCCTTGTTTTCCAATTCTTCCTCTTTCTCAAGTTATCTATGGTTGAACATTTTGTGCATTTTCTCATATCTACGATGCTCTAGGGGGAATTATCCATCATGGTTCAAGTATATCGATCTCCTATGATCGAGGTAGGTGGTTTGTGCCTTATCATTCAAAGTCTCTGAATTTTATGTGTGAATTTCCACCGATACCCGTGAATGGGGTAATGTGTGTTTACATTTTTTCCCTTGTTGATTTCCTGACTTTCTTGTGTGCTGGTGTAGAGGTAATTTGACCATGTTAGAGGATAAATTGTTGTGTATGGATGTATTATCCTTGCTCCGTTCTTTTTACAACCATTGGGTCTTGTTTTACTTTGGCTGTTACACCAGTTTCATGCCTTGCGGTTATAGGTTGAAGTGAAACTCATGACATGCTTGATGCCTTGTAGACTATTTAGCCACATATCACTATAGGTGTACTTTGGTTAGCCAAGTTTCTCTATAGTTGTACTTTGGCCTTATAGAATTATTATGCACTGAATGGCACGTGGCTAAGGGAACCTGGTGCTATAGACTATAAGGGATAGACTGAGTGAGCTTCCCAGAGAGTCTTAGACATTATAGACGACAGAGGATGGACCAAGTGAGCTCCCAGAGAGTCTTGGATATTATAGACTATAGGAGGGTAGAATGAGTGACCTTTATCAGAGAGTCATACCTTGTTTGAATCTCTTTAAGAACCTTCCCAGGACAGAGGAGGAATTGTCCGAGTGAGCTTCCTCAGAGAGTCTGTGGTATACCTGAGGCTATAGGAGGATTTAACCGAGATATCTTCCTTAGAGATTATCTAGAACTTAGGGATAAGAGGGTTAGACCGCGTGATCTTCCTCATGAGAGTCCCTGACTACCCTAGACTATAAGGGGAATTGACTGAGTGAGCTTCCCCAGAGATTCTCATAAATGCGAATGACCAAGCCAGAGTGGTTAGGATGAGCGCACTACCCAAAGGGTTGTGGTACTTCTTGGATATGACAAGAGGGGATGTCTGCGAGTACTTCCCAGAGGGTTTTCCGGCTTCTTAGTTGTTTGTTTCACTGCTGTTGATTGGTGTTGGATTATTTTTCTTCTATGTATCATCCTATTTTACTGCTTGATGTTACTGCCTATTGCTTGTTGTTGTTGTTTACTGCTTATTATACTTTCACCTTCCATATACTAACTGAATGTTAGGCACAAATCTTCAGGTGAATTATTAGTGGTATTTTATCTCACACCCTATTAGGGCCATGATTTTGGGCCCAAGAAGACTATGTTGTTGCTGGTATAGACAAGGGAAAACACCCTTCGACTTCTGGAACTTGATTACTTGGAGCAGGGGAGCATGGGACCAAGCTTTGGCTTGTGATACTGAGGATCTGTTTACTTTTTTTTATACTTGTATGGTACTATAGTGTTTTCCATCATTGTGACTTGTTTGGATTCTTTCCTAGTTATATATCATGCATCATTTCATATATATACATATGTGCTCCAGTTAGTTGATTTAGTCTTCCGCTGTTTACATTGTTGGTTATTACTACCTCCGCTATTGCATGTTTATTTTTATTCCACTGTGTACTATGCCAATGAGGGCATAGGTTTTCCACTATCACACCCAAGGCCCTCGCCGCTAGTCGGCAGCCTTGGGAATTTGGGGAAATGCGCTTGAGGGCATGTAACCAACTGGGTACGCGGTGCCTTTGGGTGGCTTCCAGAATAGAGATGTTACAAAGTGGTATCAGTGGGATTCTTTTATATTGCTTTACTATTTGGAGACTTTATCCAAGGATAGAAAAGATTCGGTACTTGGTAATAAGTTTTTCCCGGGAGTAGCTAACCCATGTACAGGGAAAATCCATACTACATCATTTATTGCAGTTTTCTGGTTTTGAGATTTTACGGTTGATACGATTTCACCTAGAGTGATTCACATGCTTTGTACTGTTATTGTTTTGATATTACGGATCTATTTCTGTGGTAACCCAATGAGATGAGGGTATTCCATCTCATTCATCATATAGGAACTTTTAGAAATCACATGCCAGGCATTCTTGCCATGCCATTTAGGGTGCATTAGCGATTTCATGTTGTTGTGATAGACGTTGTGTAGATTATTCATGTTGTTGTGATAGATGCTTGATAGAATCTCTGCTACTTGTTAGAGAATTATTTGTATTGTACTTTGTTTAAATGAATGCCAAATTTTGATTCTTGAGGTGTTATGGGCCCTCTTGAATTGGAAATTGGTGGATCATGATCCGGTTTTCTCTTGTACATGACTTTAGGATATTCCAAGATTTGATTCTCGGGGAGTATGGGCCCTCAAGGATCGGAATTTTGCACCTGTTTTCCTTATTTTCCGTGTTTCTGGGCTTCTGTGCAGTTTTTGAGCTACTACCCAGAAAAACCCAAAATACACAGCGTGTACTTTCTGGTTACACGCCGTGTAGTTTTTAGGCCGTATTACTGACTATGTGTGCAGGAACACAGTGTTGTGAAAATAACGTCAGGAGCACACCGTGTACGGTATGTACACGACGTGTAGTCTAGAGCCTTGTACCCGACTGTGTCACTAACAACACGGGTCAAGGAAGCTCGATTAGAACACACCGTGTTGTAAAGGAACAAATCGTGTGGTTCTGTCCAGGTACCTGGCTGTGTTACGAACAACACAGGTCGGCGTGACCTTCTCTTAGAAACGATGTGTTGCCTTTAGAACACACCGTGTAGTCTTTCCCAGGTACCCGGCTGTGTCCCGAACAACACGGGACAGTGTCACCTTATCCTATACACGTCGCGTTTGTTCGGAAAATGCCATGTAAGGGCCATCCATGTAGACAACCATGTAACCAACAACACGGGCTGCTGATTCAGTGTCTGGTACACACCGTGTCCCGAGGGAACACGCCATGTAGTCTGGGGTTAGTTTGAACCATGTGGGTTAGCCGTGTGTGGAGACTCGGGTAGGGGTTTTGAGTTCAAGTACACGATGTGTGTGGGAACAACACACCATGTAGTTTGGGATGTTACACAACCTTTCAAGCAGGGGTACATGCCCATGTTAATGGCTTACGTAGACACGCCCTGTAGTTTTTATACACACAGTGTAGTAGTGTTTTTTGAAAACTTGATAGTTTCTTCCCCCTGCTCATGTTTTGTACTCTTTTGTTCTCTATCCTTGTTTTCTGATCTAAGGTATAGTTTTGATCTTTTAGAGCTGTGCCTCCAAGACATCCTCCGGTTGTACGTCTGTCGTCATGCAGTGATCATACGCCAGATATGGCTGATCAAGGACTTCCTTCCGATCCTCCAGTCAAGCTAACCTTGGAACCGGCTGTCATACCTATTGCAGGCACTAAGGAAAAGTTCATGGAGGTCTTCCTGAGGATGATGAAGACCTTCCAGAGAGTGTCGCCTCCTGCCCCATCGATGGATGAGTTGATGTGGGTTTTCCAGTAGCAGCATCCTCCTAATTTTTCAGGGGATGGAGGACCTCATGCTGTAGAGTCGTGGATAGAGGCAACACTAACCATCTTTGAGCACCTAGAGATCCCTCAAGAGAAAAGGGTAAATCTGGCTACTTATATGCTCTGGGACACTGCCAAGATGTGGTGGGAGGTGATCTCACAGTCAGGGCATCAGCAGGATATGTCTTGGGATGAGTTTCGACGCACCTTCTATGACTACTTCTATCCAGAGAACCTGAGGGCTGATCGGGCCCTAGAATTTATGAGTCTGAAGTAGGGTACTGTCTCTGTTATGGAGTAATCGTCTCTCTTCACTAAGCCGCAACGTTTCACACCGATCCCAACAGGTGATGAGTTGTTCCTTTCTAGGAAGTTAGAGGATGGTCTTAGGTAGGATATCTATTCTCAGGTGAATATCTTCCAGTTGACTTCGATATCCTCCATCGTCAACCAGGCACTGATCACTGAGCGCAATCTGAGAGACTCTGGAGTAGTGATCCAGAGAGGTTCTCTATCCAGAGCTGGTTTTCCTCTTATGGACAGTAGGAAGCATCACATAGAGTCTTCTCAAGAAGATCGAGGTTCGCGGGATGCGTCTTTTGGGAGCCAGGTTGTATGCTACCAGTGCGGTAAGAGTGGGAATACTAGGCCTCAGTGCTAGAGGGATCCGATGGAGTGCCAGTATTGTGGGACGATGGGCCATCTTCATCATTTCTGTCACATCTTCTCACCTTCAACTGGTGGTAGGTGTTCCTCTATGACCCCGTGTTCTGGAGATGCTTCACTAGTTTCCCACCAGTCAGGGAACTGGAGTTCTTTCGGTCATTCAGGCCGAGGTGGAGGTCATGACCATGGTGGCCAGTCACTAGGTCATTAGTGACATCAGAGTGGATCATCTTAGAGTGGTCATCCAGGGGCATAAGGCCACGGTGCAGGCCTCTCTTTCGCCGTGGAACATACCTATTAGGATCAGGATCCCGACCGTTCTATAGTTCGAGGTACAATCATAGTATCCTTAGTTTTATCTTCAGTTCTTTTCGATACTGGTTCTTCCCATAGCTTTATCTCTATTGCGGTTGTGGAGAGCCTTGGGATTTGTATCTTCTTGTCTGCTGACTTGTTGACTCTTGACACACTGTTGGAAATGAGGAAATATATCATAAGTCAGTGCAGAGAGGTCCCTCTCGAGGTTGCAAGGTGTCATTTATTATGGGACATCTATGTCCTAGAAATTACGGGCTATGATGTCATTCTCAGTATGGACTGGTTGGTTCCCTTCTAGGCAGTCGTTGATTGATATCACCACAGGGTGAGTTTCATATCACCAGAGGGCAGATCCTTCCTTCATTGAGGCGAGTGGGATGTCCATGTGGGTAGATCTGGACCAGAGAATCATGGGCTAGGGGAAGTTACAACCCAGATTTCTAGTCTTTATCATGATGACCAGGGGACTTCACAGTTAGACATTACTCCAGTGGTGGATCGTTTCAGGTATGTCGTTCCAGAAAACTTTTATGGTTTACCTATGGGGCGTGAGGTAGAATTCTTGATTGAGCTCATGCCAGGAGCGGCACCAATTTCCATTCCTCATTATTAGATGACTACACATGAGTTTCAGGAGCTCAAGAAGCAGTTGGAGGAGTTGCAGGAGAAGGGTTTCATCTGACCCAGTACTTCTCCTTGGGGTTCTCTTATCCTATTCGGGAAGAAGGCAGACAATACCCTTCGACTTTGTGAGGATTATCGGAAGCTGAAACAGTTGACGGTCAAGAACTGACATCCCTTTCCAAGGATCAATGACATCTTTGATCCGCTTTGATGAGCCCAGGTGTTCTTGAAGATCGACTTGAGGTCCGGTTATCATCAGTTGTGTGTTATACTATCAGATACACCTCTGACAGTTTTCAGGAGAAGGTATGGTCTTTACGAATATATAGTCATTCCCTTCGGTCTTATGAACGTGCCTGCAGTCTTCATGGCACTGATGAACCGAGTGTTCCATCCGTACTTGGACTCCTTTGTCGTGGTCTTCGTGGACGATATCTTGGTGTACTCTCACACTCGACATGACCATGCCACACATCTTCAGATCATTCTGAGTACACGAGAGAGCATCGGCTGTATGCTAAACACTTGAAGTGCCACTTTCGGAAGAATAAAATTCACTTCCTGGGTCATGTTATCTCGGAGATATGAGTGTCAGTGGACCCAAAGAAAGTGAGAGTTGTAGTTTCATGGGAGAAGCCGAAGAAAGTCTTTGAGGTGTTGAGTTTCCTAGGGCTGGCTGGATACTACAGACGCTTCATTCAGGACTTCTCTCGCCTAGCAGCACCGTTTATAGGTCTGACCAAGAAGGGGGTGAAGTTTTTATTATCATATTCTTGTGAGTCATCCTTTCAAGAGATGAAAGGGAGGTTGACTTCAGCACCGATACTTGTCTTGCCAGATCCAGGAAAGGGCTACACTATTTACAGTGATGCTTCAGGTATCGGGATGGGAGCTGTACTCATGCAGGGAGATGGAGTCATTGCGTACGTGTATCAGCAGTTGAGGCCACATAAGAGAAATTACCCTACGCACGATCTGGAGTTGGGAGCAGTTGTTCATACCTTACACTGTTGGAGACACTATCATCTGGGAGAGCACATTGTGGTTTTCAATGAAAAAAAGAGTCTCAAGTATATCTTCAATCAGCGTGATCTGAATCTGAGACAATTTAGGTGGGTCGAGTATCTTCAGTCCTTTGACATCGAGCTCACCTATACACCGAGAAAGGTAAATGCAGTGGCAGATGCGTTGAGCAGAAGAACCCAGATTCAGGCAGTTCAGGAGGCCAGAAGTGAGTGGAAGCTTATGGATCTGTTCTTTGAGATGCATCTGGAGGTGCACGATAGGTAGGGACAGACTGTCCTATCTTATGTGGCTATTACCTCTTCACTTCTTGATCGCCTACGAATGAGGCAACTATCATATTTGTAGGCCTTAGTCCAGCGAGAGAGTGTGTCAGGAGGGGACCCTCTTCTTGGATGGACAGTGGGAAAGGATGAGATCTTGCGTTTTCAAGGACGCGTATGGGTTCCAGCAGACATACATGAGGAGCTGATGATGGATTTCCATTCCTCAATTTGGGCAGTTCATCCTAGCGTCACGAAGATGTATCGAGATCTTCATCACCTTTAATGGTGACCGGGTATGAAGAGAGATGTTGCTAGTTTTTTCTTGAGATGATCTACTTGTAAGAAGGTGAAAGCAGAGAATCAGTGACTAGCAGGGCTTTTACAGTAGTTACCCATTATGGAGTGGAAGTGGAAGGATGTCATGATGGACTTTGTGATAGGGTTGCCGAGGTCACCTTAGGGAAGTGGAGCTATTTGGGTTGTCGTTGACAGACTTACGAAGGTTGCACACTTCTTACCGATCATGGAGACCTTCAATTTTGATGATCTGGGACAACTGTACATCTTAGATATTGTATGTCTACATGGAGTTCCACACTCCATTGTTTTAGATAGGGATGCACCCTTTACCTCTCGGTTCTGGCAAGGAATCCAGAAGGCTTTGGGTACACAGGTACTTTTGAGTACAACATAACACCCCCAAACTGATGGCCAGTCTGAGAGAACGATCCAGGTGCTTGAGAATATTCTCCGAGATTTCATTTCAGACTTTTATGGTTCTTGGGAGAAGCATATACCTCTTGTGGAGTTCGCCTAAAACAACAGTTTTCAGGTGACCATTCAGATGGCACCATACGAGGCTCTGTACGGTAGGCCATTCTGATCACCCTTATGCTAGCTGGAGGTAGGAGAGGCAGCTTTGCTAGGACCTCATCTTGTTCAGGAGGCCTCAGAGCAGAATGAGTTGATTCAGAAGAGGATGGCTACAGCATAGTCTCGAAATATGTCTTATGCTGATCAGTAGAGATGACCTTTTGAGTTCGGGGTCGGGGATCAGGTTTTCCTGCGTGTCGCACCGAGGTAGTGACACAAGAGGATTCCGAGGCAGGGTAAGATTTAACCATGGTATGTCGGGCTGTTTGAGGTTTTGGAGAGAGTTGGGCAAGTTTCCTTTCAGTTTTAGCTACCTCAAAGGTACCAGGCCATGCACGACGTCTTCCACATCTCTCAACTTCGACGTTACTTTTCAGACCCGTATCATGTCTTTCAGCCCGGGGAGGTTGAGCTCAAAGTGGATGTGTCGTTTGAAGAGCATCCCATCTGGATTTTCAATAGCAGTATGAAGGTTCTCCAAGGCCGGTCTATTCCCCTGGTATGAGTGCTGTGGCAGCACGGGCGAGTACATGATGAGAGTTGGGAGAGGGAGGCTGAGGTTTGATCGTAGTGGCCGGAACTGTTCGAGGATCCTTCTTCTATGCCCATATAAGGAAATTTGAGGATGAATTTCTTTAAGGGGGGATGTTTTTAAGAACCCAAATCTTATTTTTAGTTAAAATTTTCCTTTTTCTGGAGTTATTATGAAAAATGGAGTTTCTAGATAATTTCTAAGTACACGCCTGGTACTTTCTGAGTACACACCGTGTACTCTTCTCCGGCTTGAAGCCGTGTGCTGGTCGTGACTGGGCCACACACACGGTATGTAGGGATGACATGGAGGCTGTTTTTGGTGGAGTACAGAAAAATCTAGTATACAACGTATACTCTAAAAGTACACGCCGTATACTTTTATTTTTTCATTAAAAGCACTGGGGTCGCGCCTGAAAGACAGAACACACCCCTTCTCCAGGTTCATCATCCGAGAGAAACCCGTACGGCCAGATCTTCCCTGAGCCCCCGATTCTCCATCCATTCTTTGACTCAAGCATGGTCGACTGCGTTGGAAGCGTAGCGGTGAGTTCTTCCTTCTTCTTGAGCCTTGTTTTCCAATTCTTCCATTTTCTAATGTTATCTAAGGTTGAATGTTTTGGGTGTTTTCTCAGATCTAACATGTTCTAGGGAGAATTAGCCACTGTGGTTCAAGTATATCAATCTCCTAGGATAGAGGTAGGTGGTTTGTGCCTTACTGTTCAAAGTATCTGAGTTTTATGTGTGAATTTCCATCAATACCTGTGAACGGGGTATTGCATGTTTACCTTTTTCCCCTTGTTGATTTCATGACTTGCCTGTGTGCTTATGTAGAGGTAATTTGACCATGTTATAGGATAAATTATTTTTCATGGATGTATTTTCCTTGCTTCATTCTGTTTACAACCTTTAGGTCTTGTTTTCCTTTGGCTGTTACACCTATTTCATACCTTACGGTTATAAGTTGAAGTGAAACTCATGACATTCTTGATGCCTTGTAGAATGTTTATCCAAGTAGCTCTATAGGTGTACTTTGGTTAGCCAAGTGGATCTATATGTGTAATTTGGCCTTATAGCATTATTATGCTCTGACAGGCTTGGGGATGAGGGAACCTGGTGCTATAGACTATAAGGGATAGACCGAGTAGGCTTCCCTGAGAGTCTTAGACATTATAGACTATAGGGGATGGACTGAGTGAACTCCCAGAGAGTCTTGGATATTATAGACTATAGGAGGGTAGACCGAGTGAGCTCACTCAGAGAGTCTTATCTTGTTTGAATCTCTTTAAGAACCTTCCCAGGCTAGAGGAGGAATTGACAAAGTGAGCTTCCTCAGAGAGTCTGTGGTATACCTAAGGCTATAGGAGGAATTGACTGAGATAGCTTCCTCAGAGAGTCTATAGACCTTGGGGATAAGAGGGTTATACCGCGTGATATTCCTCAAGAGAGTCCCTGACTACCCTAGACTATAAGGGGAATAGATTGAGAAATCTTCCTTAGAGAGTCTCATAAAAGCGTATGACCACGCCAGAGGGGTTATGCTAAGCGCACTGCCCAGAGGGTTGTTGTACTTCTTGGATAAGACCAGAGGGGATGGCTGCAAGTACTTCTCAGAGGGGTTTTCAGCCTCTTAGATGTTTGTTTCACTACTGTTGATTGGTTGTGGATTGTTTTTCTGCTATGTATCATCCTGTTTTACTGCTTCGTATTACAACCTATTGCTTGCAGTTGCTATTTACTGCTTATTGTACTTTCACCTGCCATATACTCACTGACTGTTAGTCACATATCTTCAGGTGAATTCCTACTAGGATTTTATCTCACACCCTATTTGGGCCATGCTTTTGGGCCCAAGAAGAATATTTTGTTACAGGTATAGACAAGGGCAAGAACCCTTCGACTTTTGGAACTTGATTGCTTAGAGTAGGGGAGCATGGGACCAAGATTTGGTTTGCGATTCTGAGGAGCCGTTTATTTTCTTTTGTACTTGTTTGGTACTATAGTGTTTTCCATCATTGTGACTTGTTTGGATAATTTCCAAGTTATGTATCATGCATCATTTCATATATATACATATGTGATCCAGTTTGTTGATTTAGTCTTTGGTTGTTTACATTGTTGGTTCTTATAGCTTCCGCTATTGCATGTTTATTTTTCTTCCACTATGTACTATACCAATGACAGAATTGTTTCCCCACTATCACACCCAATACCCTCACTGCTAGTCAGTAGCCTCTAGAGTTTGGGGAAATGTGCTTCAGGCCAAGTGACCAACCGGGTATGGGGTGCCTCTGGGTGGCTTCCGGAACCGGGGCGTTACCGGTCACACGGCCTCAGGCGCATTTCCCCAAATGCCATAGGCTACCGACTAGCAACAAGGGACATGGGAGTGATAATTGGGAAACTATTACCTCATTGGCAGAGTAAACAACAGAAGTAAACAACACACAATAGCAAAAGTAGTAAATATCCAACAACAGTAAACATCGGAAGACTGATAAAGAAACAACTAGAGCATAAATATATATAAATGATTCATGATACATATATGTCTAAGAAAGCAGCCAAACAAGTCACAATGGTGAATACATTACTAAAACAAAGTACAAAAGGAAAACAGATGTGAAACTCCCCAGCATCGCAAGCCTCGGCTTGGTCCCATGCTATCCAGCTCCAATGTAATCATGTACCTAAAATCAAAAGGGCGCTTTCCCTTGTCTATACCTGCAACAATATAATCTATTTGGGCTCAAAATCATGACCCAAACAGGGTGTGAGACTAAATACTAGTAGGAAACAACCACAATATTTGTGCCTAATAGTCAGTGAATATAAGACAGGTAAAAGTGTAGGAAGCAGTAAACAAGGAAAGCACTAAGTAGTAACAATACACAATTTTAAGAATTCAAAACACCACATAGCATGCAACAATAGAATATATAACAAAACAGGTACCCCTATGAGAAGTACCCATAACCCATCCCCTCTGGTCATACCTATCAAGTACAAGCAACCCTCTGGGCAGCACACACAGTCTCATCCCTCTGGTTCAGCTAAAGTATAGACTCTCTGAGGAAGCAGTCACCGTCAATTCCACCTATAGTCTCTTTTCATAATAAAGGAGCTCTAGGGAAGCACTCAATGTCAATTCCCCCTGTGGCCCCCATCGAGGAACTACAGTCACTATGGGGAAGCACTCAACGTGAATTCCCCTTGCGGTCTCACATCATATAATTATAAAAACACTCTAGAGAATCCCTAAACATCAATTCTTTCTATAGTCTATGCACCAAGTTCTCACGAACCTGTGTAAGTCAAGAAAGTGTAGAAGCGTGTAACGGACATGGTAAACCTCATCAACTACTTGGATAACATTCTACAAAACAACATTCACACTATCCTATAATACTAGGAATGGAAGGTAAACCACAACCTAACAGGAAAACAAGACCCAAAGTTGAAAAAAGGAAAAAATTGCATGGTAAATACATCGAAAGCACAAAACTTCACCCTATTCACAATAAATAATCATCTAATCAAGCATACCATCATAGTAGAGAAACCAAATGGCTAAAACGGTAAAAATGCAATACCTCGTTCATGGGTATTGGGCAAAATTGCACATATAACTCAAAGACTTCCTACAAAAAGGCACAAAACACCTACCTCAGGGTTAGGAGATCAATATAATTGAACCTCGAAGCTTGAATCTCCTTAGAATACCATAGATATAAGAAAATGTCTAGAATTTTCAACCCACGATAACATGGAAAAGAAGGGAAATCTGGAAATGAGGTTCCATCAGAAGAGAGAACTCACCGATTCGATTCCAACGCAATCAACAGTGTTTGATTCGAATGATGGACAAAGGATCGGGGGATAGTCAAAGATCCGTGGCTGCTCTGCACTCTCGGACTATTGAAACCTAAAAGAAGCACGTTTTGGAAATTAGACACGACCCCGATGCTTTTACTGAAAAAAATAAAGTACACGACCTCTACTTTTGAAGTACATGATGTGTACACAACTTTTCCATACTCTGCTTTAAGCAGCCTCCATGTCACCCCTACATGGCCATGTGTGTGGCCATGAAACAGTCAGTACATAGCCTCCAGTAGCAATGTAGTACACGGTGTGTACTCATGAGGTACACAAGGTGTACTTCGAAAATTTCTTGATTTTCCTCTTTCTCAAAAAATGACTAGAAAAGGTAAAACATACCTTAAAATAAGATCTATGTTCTTACAAACTTCCCCCCTTAAAGGAATTCATCCCCGAATTTCCCTAGCGCAGTGTAAAAGAAAAAACCCCGAATAGCTCCAGCCACTGTGCTCGTACCTCATCCTCCCTCTCCTAAGTCTCATCCTGTACCCACCCATGCTTCCATAGCACTCGTACTAGAGGAACATACCATCCACACAGAACCCTTGTACTGCGATCAACAATATGGATAGGATTCTCCTCAAATGAATCATCCACCTCGAGCTCAACCTCCTCAGGTTGAAAAACATGAGACGAGTCCGAAAAGTAACGTCATATCTAAGAGACATGAAAAACATTGTGCATAGCACGATACTTATGAGGTAACTGAAACCTATAGGCAACCGACCCAACTCTATCTGACACCTCAAATGGTCCGACGTACATTAGTGAAAGCTTAACCTGTATCCTAATCCTTCTTTACCCCAACCTTAATGTGACACATAGAATAACCTGATCCCCGACCTCGAACTCCATAGGTCATGTCAATTGATTAGTATATGACTTTTGTCGAGACTGTGAAGTAGCCATCCTCTTCCGAATCAACTATATCTGCTCTGTGGTTTCCTGAATGAGATGCAGTTCCAGAAAAGCTGCCTCTCCTGCCTCCAGCCAACATAAGGGTGATAGGTATGGCCTACCGTACAAAGCTTCATAAGGTTCCATCTGAATAGTTTCCTGAAAACTATTGTTGTAGGTGAAATCCACTAGAGGTATATGCTTCTACCAAAAACCCCCAAAGTCTAGAATGCATGCTCAGAGCATGTCCTCAACCACCTGAATCGTACGCTTGGACTGGCCATCTATATGGGGGTGGTAAGCTATACTCAAAAGTACATGTTTACCCAAAGCCTTCTAAAACCCTTGCCAGACCAAAGAAGTAAAATGAGCATCCCTGTCTGAAACAATGGAGTGTGGAACTCCATGCAAACGTACACTCTCTTGGATGTACAACCGCCCCATCTCATTAACACTAAAGGCCACCTTGATCGTCAAGAAGTGAGAAACCATCATGAGACTATTAATGACAACCCAAACTCTGTCATTCCCTCAAGGCGAACTCAGTAAACCGGTCATAAAGTCCATCGCGACATCATTCCTCTTCCACTCAGGAATGGGTAACTGCTATAAAAGATTTTTTGGTCGCTGATGCTCTGCCTTCACCTGCTGACAAATGGAACACCTTATGAAGAAACCAATGACGTCTCTCTTCATACCTGGCAACCAATACTGACCGTGTAGAGCATGATTCATCTTGGTGATGCCAGGATGAAATTCCCAAACTGAGGAATGAAATTCCCACATCAGCTCCTCACGTGTTTCTATTGGAACCCATACGAGTCCATAGAAACACAAGATTTCATCCTTGACTATGGTCCACCCATGAATAGGGTCCTCTCTAGAAATGCTTTCCTGTAGGACTAAGCCTTTAGAGTATGATAGCTACATCATTCTTACTCGATCATTAATGGTAGAGGTAACAACTATAGAAGAGAGAAAAGTATTCCCCTATTGGTATCGCACATATAAATGCATTTCATAGAACAGAGCTGTAAGCTACCACTCACTGTTGGCCTCCAAAACTGCATGTATCTAAGTCCTCCTTATTAATGCATCATCCACTGCATTTCCTTTCCCAGGCATATAGGCAAGCTCGAAGTCGAATGACTATAGGTACTCAACCCACCTCAGCTGTCTCAAATTCAAATCACACTGAGTGAACATGTAGTTGACATTTTTTTTGTCAGTGAAAACCACAAAATTCTCTCCCAGAAGATAATTTTTCCAACAATGTAAGGCATGAACAACATCTACCAAATCCAGATCATGCGTCGGGTAATTCTTCTCATGTGGACTCAACTATCGAGACCTATACACAATGACTCTATCACCCTACATAAGCACAGATCCCATCCCGATACCCAAATTATCACAACAAATAGTATAGCTCTTTCCCAAATATGGAAAACCTAGTATCAATTCTAAAGAAAATCTCCATTTCAGATTCTGAAAGGCTGACTCAAAAAAATCTGACAATAAGAACTTAACACCCTTCATGGTCGGACCTGTTAGTGGTGCCGATAAGCGTGAAAAGTCCTGTATAATACATCTGTAGTATCCAGCCAGCCATAGAAAACTCTGCACCTCAAAGACGTTCTTTTACTGCACCCAAGAAACTATATCTTTTACTTTCTATGGGTTTACTGATACTCCTATCTCTGAAATAACGTGACCCAAGATGTGAATATGGTCCATCTAAAAGTGGCACTTCGAGAGCTTAACATATAACTGATTCTCCCCCAGTGTACTCAAAACAATATCAAGATGTGTGGCATGGTCGTGTCGAGTGTGAGAGTACACCAAGATATCATCCATGAAGACCACCACAAATGAATCTAAGTATGGATGGAACACTCGGTTTATCAGTGCCATGAAAACTGTAGGAACATTCATGAGACCAAACGACATAACTAAGTACTCGTATAGACCATACCTAGTTTTGAAGGCTGTAAGAGGTATATATAATGGTTTAACGTACAAATAATGGTAACTAGACCTCAAGAAATATTTGAGAATACCCAGGATCCTCAAAGATGATCAAAAAGATCATCAATACTGGGCAATTGATATCAGTTCTTGACTGTCAACTGGTTCGACTTCTAATAATACACACAGCATATAAGGGTACTATCTACCTTTTTCGCAAATAGGATAGGAGAACCCCAAGGTGATGTTCTGGGTATGCTGAAAACCTTTTCCTGCAAATCCTCCAACTACTTCTTGAGCCCCTGCAACTCAGGTGTAGCCATCCGATAAGGAGGAATGGACACCGATGCTGCTCTTGGCACAAGCCCAATAGAAAGGTCTACCTCACACTATAGAGGAAAACCTGAAAATTCCTCTGGAAAGACATCTCTGATATAATCCACCACTGGAGGAAAGTATAACTGTGAAGTCCTACAGTCATCCAGATAAAGACTTGAAATCTGGGCTGTAACTGATCCCAACCCATGATGCCCTGGACCCGCTTTGCTCGCCTGGACATCCTGCTCGCCCTTATGAAGAAAAGATCCACCCTCTGGTGATATGAAACTCACCCTGTGATGATAACAGTCGACGACTGCCTGGAAGGGAACTAGCTAGTCCATTCTGAGAATGAAATCATAGCCTGTCATCTCTAGGATATAGAGATCACAAAGGAAGTGACACCCACCAACCTCAAGAGGGCACTCCTTTCACTAATGTACACCCAATGTTCTTGTCCCCAACAAATTTTCTAGTGTCAAAATATCGACAGAGGATTAGATACAATGCCCAAGGATCTCCAAAAAAGCGACTGATATAAATATATGAGTAGCAACAGTATCAAAAAGAGTAGAAGATAAAACCGATGAAACTAGGGTCGTACCTCGAACTGTAGAGGGGCATAGATCCAAATCTTGATGGGCCTACTCCACTACAAATGTCTGGACAGATCAGTGGCCCTGTGACCCTGCCTAACTACTCTGAGCTGATCCACCCTACTGTTGCTGGTGGCCTGGTGACCGAACACCGTGACCGTGACCTCCACCTCGGCCTGAACGGCCGGATGAACTCCAGTTCTCAGACTTTTGAGAAACTGGTGGTGCTTGTCCTGTACGAGGATTCATGGATGAACCCTTTTAACTAGATGTTGGTGAGAAAAACAGACAGAAACGCTGAGGGTTAACCATCTTGCCACAAGATTGGAACTCTACTGGGTCTCTCTGGCACTGCGGCCTTGTATTCCCAGCCCTTCCACACTGGTAGCATACCACATGGCTACCTGAAAATGTGTCTTACTACCTCGGGTCACCGTGCGTAGACTCCCTATGGAACTTACTACTATTATGTGGTGGAGTAATAACTCTGGAAGTTGAGACGCCCTGGCTCACAAGCCAAGATTCCATCAGATTCTACTCTGTGATCAGTTCCTGGTTGACAATGGAAGCGATGGAAGTCAACATAAATATATTCACCTGCGAGCGGATCTCTCGTCTGAGACCATCCTCAAACTTCCTTGCCAAGAACAACCCAGCTCCACCAAAGTGGGGTGTGAAACGATATAGCTCGGTGAAACGAGAAGAATACTCCATAACCGAAAGAGTACCCTGCTCTAGACTCATGGACTCCTGGGCTCGGATGGACCTCAATGTCTCTGGGTAGATGTTGTCATAAAAGATGCGATGAAACTCATCCCAAGACATAACCTACTGATGACCCACCTGTGAGATTACATCCCACCATCTCTTGGTGGAATCTCATAGTATATACGTAGCGAGATTGACTCTCCCTTCTGAAGGTGTCTCCAGATGCTCAAGATCGTCATCATGGCTTCTAGCCATGACTCTGCAGCCTGAGGTCCTCCTTCCCTTGAGAAAGTGGGAGGATGCTGCTGCTGGAAGACCCGCGTCAAATTATCCATCGATGGGCCAAGAGGTAGTACTCCCTAAAAAGTATACATCATCCTCATGAATCCTTCAATGAACTGTGAATCAACACCGGTAATAGGTATTACTACTGGTGCCAAGACTGGAACAATCAGAGGATTGACATGAAGTCCCTGATCAACCATGTCTGGTGTCTGATCACCACCTAGAAACTGATGTACAACCAGAGGACATCTCAGTGGAATGAACATTCAAGGTCAAACAGACACCTTATATTAAATATTATCATGGAATGAAAACTGGAAGGACAAGAATGGAACAAAAGAAAGAAAGCATTCATGTTCTGCAAAACATGACTACACGGTGGGTACTTTTCCTACACGGCGTGTTCCCTTAAGACATTTACATGGGCATGTATTTCAACTAAAAATAATTTTTTTAACACCCCGAATATACTGAGTGTTTTCAAAACACATGAAACGTACTTGAATCCTCTTCCCTTCCCTAGTCCTTCTACACGGTCAAGCCACAAAGCTCTCTTAAGACAAGACTACTCGGTGTGTTCAGGGAAGGAACAATGTGTACTGAAAAAGCTTCACCTGGCCTATGTTATTAGTGACATGATCAGACACACAGTTCAAACTACACGGAGTGTTCCTGACAGACACTACATGTACGTGAAGGAATAACACCGACTCGTGTTTGTTCGTGACATGGCCGGGTACCTGGGTCAGGCTACAAGGCGTGTTCAAGATAGACACGACATGTATAATAAGAGTCTCCACCGACCCGTGTTGTTAGCTACATGGCCGGGTTCCTATGATTATACTACAAGGCATGTTCAGTGCAGACACGATGTATTTCCACCAGACTTTTTCCATCCTAGGTCTCTTCCCACATAGCCTACGACACGGTCAGAGACTACACGACGTGTACATAAAGTGCACGGTGTGTAGTTTTGAAAAACTATTTCTTCCCGAATAAAAGAACACATGGCATGTACTTAACATTATACGACGTGTATTCTGGGATTTTCCAGAGAGTAAGCCTCATAAACTACTCCAACACCTATAAAAACACTGAAACGAACATTGGAAATGCCAAATTTCGTTCTGTAAGGGACCATACTCCCCACGAATCAATGTTTGGAATCCCATACTTGTTATAAACAAGAAAATAGTGCAATAATCCACTAAATTATGGTGTATGAGTGCCCATAACACCTCAAGAACCAAAGTTTGGTGTTTATTCCAGCAATCCTTTATGAAAAATATACCTTATCAAATAGCAGGTATTTCTATCAATGAAACTATCACAACAACATGCATAATTTACACATCATCTATCCCAAAAACATGCAATCTCTAATGCATCCTAGATGGCATGGGAATAATGCATGACTTGTGATTTCTAGAAAGTGACTATATGACTCATGAGATGACATAACCTCATATCATCGGGTTGTAATAGAAATAAATCCTCAATAACATCAACAATAACAACACTAATCATGTGAATCACTCAAGGTGAAATCAAATCAACTATAAAATTGCAAACCAGTAAAATTGAAATAAACAAGGTAGTATGGTTTGTCCCTGTACATGGGTTAGCTACTCTCGGGTACAACTTGTTACCAAGTACCTATTCCATCCTATCCTGGGCTATAGGAACCAATCAGTAAGTCAAGAGAAAAGAATTGCTCTGATACCACTTTGTAACGTCCTGGTTCTGGAAGCCACCCAGAGGCGCCCTGTAGCCGGTTGGTCACATGGCCTCAAACACATTTCCCCAAATTCCAGAGGCTACCGACTAGTAGCAAGGGCCTTGAGTGTGATATTTGGGAAACTATACCCTCATTGGTAGAGTACACAACGGAAGTAAACAACACACAATAGCAGAAGTAGTAAATATCCAACAACAGTAAACATCGGAAGACTGAAAGAGAAACAACTTGAGTATAAATATATATAAATGATTCATGATACATATATGTCTAAGAAATCAGCCAAGGAAGTCACAATTCTTAATATAGTACTAAACAAAAGTACAAAAAGAAAACAGATAATCAACTCCTCAGCATCGTAAGCCTCGGCTTGGTCCCATGCTATCCAGCTCCAATGTAATCAAGTACTTGAAGTCTAAGGGCACTTTCCTTTATTTATACCTGCATCAATATAATCTTTTTGGGCCCAAAATCATGGCCCAAAAAGGGTGTGAGAAAAAATCCCAGCAGGAAACCACCACAATATTTGTGCCTACCAGTCAGTGAATATATGGATGGTACACGTTCAGGAAGCAGTAAACAAAGAAAGCACTAAGTAGTAAAAATCCACAGTTTTAAGCATTCAAAACACCAAACAACATGAAACAATAGAATAGATAACACAATAGGTAACCCTATGGACAGTACCCACAACCTATCCCCTCTGGTCCTACCTATCAAGTACAAGAAGCCCTCTGTGCAGCACGTACAGTCTCACCCCTATGGTTCAGCTAAGGTATAGACTCTCTGAGGAAGCACTCACAGTCAATTCCCTCTATAGTCTCGTATCGTACTAAAGGCACTCTGGGGATGCAGTCAACGTAAATTCCCCCTGTAGCCTATATCAAGGAACTATAGACACTCTAGGGAAGTACTCAACGTCAATTCCCCATGTGGTCTCACATCGTATAATTATAAAGACACTCTGGAGAAGCCCTCAATGTAAATTTTCCCTATGGTCTATACAATAGGTTCTCACAGACCTATGTAAGTAAATCAAGTGTAGAAGTGCATAATGGCCAGGGTAAAACTCATAAACTACTTGGCTAGTATTCTATAGAACAATAGTCACACTATCCTACAATACTTGGCATTATAGGTAAACAATAGCCTAACAAGAAAACAATACCCAAAGGTCAAAATAGGAAAAACATGCATGGGAAATACATCCAAAGCACAAAAATTCACCCTATTCACAATCAATAAACATATACTTAGGCATACCATCATATCAGAGAAACAAGATGGATAAAACGGTGAACACGCAATACTCCGTTCTTGGGTATTGGGAGAAATTGCACATATAACTAAAACACTTCCTATAGAATGGGACAAACCACCTACCTCCAAGTTAGGGGATCAATATACTTGAACCTAGAAGCTTGAATCTACATAGAATTCCATAGATATAAGAAACTTTATAGAACGTTCAACCCAAAAAAACATGGAAAATAATAGAAATCATGAAAGGAGGTTCTGGAAGAAGTGAGAACTCACCGATGCGATTCCAACGAAATCAACGGTGTTTGATTCGAAGGACGGATGGAGGCTCAGGGGCTCATCGAAGATTCGTGGCTGATCGGTGCTCTCAGAAGAATAGAACATAAAATAAGTTCGTTCTGGTGATTAGATGTGACCTCAGTGTGTTTAATGAAAAAAAGAAAGTACATGACGTGTGGTTTTAAAGTACAAGATGTGTACTCACCTTTTCCATTCTCTGATTTAAGCTGCCTCAATGTCATCCCTACATGGCCTAGTGTGTGGCCATGACATAGCTAGCACATGTACTCTAGTGGCATCGCAGTACATGGCTGGTACTCATAAATTACACCACATGTACTTCGAAAATTTCCAGGTTTTCCTCTTTTTCTAAAAAATGACTATAAAAGGAAAAACATACCTGAAAATAAGATCTGAGTTCTTATAGCGAACGATGGTGTACGGTGGTCCTTCAGTCCCTATATGACTTCATTGGGGTGGGAGAGATGTCAGATCATTTATAAACATTCTACACTATGATTGTCATTTAAAATATTGGATAAGAGTCTTGAGTTCTGTTCATCTTTTAAAGAAGTCACACACCCTTGCTCAAATGTTTCTCGCACCCCACCTGGACACCACAACTCCACCATCCTCTACATAACTACCAAAAATCATCTTCAAGAGACACCACTTCAAACAATATGAACCTCCACTACCGACAACTCAAAGATCAGGGTCAACCCTTCCACCACTACCGAAGAACCTTGAAACGATGGTTCATCTCCTATACCCTCAAATGATTCTATAAAGATCATTTTCAGCCCCCTCTATCCACTATGAAGGTCTAAGGTGTTGAGGGACCACTGTCATCCACTTATATGATCATTAAAATATGATTCCATGCTTCATCCACCACACCAATAGTATAATGATGTCATTCAACTCCACTAACCCCCTTAAAATCCACCATGTTGGAGAAGATGATAGTGAATCTCCAACCACCATTAATACAATAGTGACTTTTGAGCCACAGTTGAGGCAATGGTGACATGTGATCCACCATTAATACAATAGTGACTCATGATCCACCATTGAGGCAAAGGTGTATCATTAAACACCATTCAGACAAAGATTACTCCTAATAGGCCGTTGATATAATGGTGAGTTGTGATCCACCATTGAGACGATAATCCCTCATGAGACACTGTTGAGACAACAGGGCCTCATGATCCACTATTGAGCAGACGATGGATCATGACCCACCATTGATAGGTTTCCACCGCTGGCCTCCACCATATTCTACTTTAGATATTACACCCCTATATTGTTTGTATTAGTTTGTTTAATCAATTTAATTGTTTTTATATTATTCAGTTCACACAAAACACAATATTGTTTTCTATAAAATAAATATTTTTGGCTTGATTCATACACAAAAAAAAGATAATATTGTGCTGCATGAAATAATTATATTAGCTTATGGTACACACAACACTGTGTTTAGTTTTGTTATCCACAATCTTGAGTTCCTTTGATAGCTTCATTACATGAAAGGATGAGTTTTTTTATCAAACTATAATATACTATTATATTGAATATTTAATTTTTATATTATCTATCACCTATTAATTAGAAATTAAGTTATTTATAATAATATCTAATGTGTGAAAATATGATTCAAACATGTATATAAAATAAATACTTTGGTTATCAATATATATAAGTTAACGTAATAACTATTTCAAACTAAAGAAATTATATTTATAAGAAAACTTTTTTCCTATGTAAAAACAAAAATTTATCTTAATAAACTATAAAAACAACATTTTATTAATGTTTTCAATTAAATTTATATATTTTATAGGTATAAGATAATAATAAATCAAATTTTATGAATACAAAGATGAATTGTTATAAAAGGAAATTTTAAATCCTTTTTGACAGAGAACCCATTGAAAATATGATTTTTGACAATTTTATAATTTTCATTTTAATTTTAAAAATAGTAACATAAAAATAATATCATGGTGAATGGTAATTTTATGAGAAGTTTTATTTTTTGATGAATAGTGAAAACATTGAATTTTAATTCAAAACTATTTTTTCATATAATTTATTTAAATATTTAAATTATATTTTAATTTTGTTTTAAATTTTAATTATATCAATTATACATAATTTAATATAATTTAGGTCCTTGTAACCAAATTTACATTGATGTTGGATATACAAACATTTCAAACTTTTGGACTGTTTTACTTTAAAAAACCTCTTTTTCACCCCATCTACGGAATTAGATTTAAATTATTTTTTTCCAGTTATGTGGTTTTAACTTGGAAAAATTCATTATATATTTATAATTATAATAATTTATAATTTATAGTAAGTAAATCACAATTTTTTACAAAAAATATGAGTGAAAGTAATTAAAATTAATTATAATGATTAAGAGGAAAATTAGCTTAACAATGAACCAAACCTTACATTTATGGGCCAAATTACCTAGAAACATTTTAAAAATACCTTTTATAGCCATATTTATACTTTATAAAACTTTTTATCTAATTTAACACATTATAGGATCCACTTTTCTTTGAAAAAACGTGGAATGAATTCCCTTTTAAAATATTTACAAGAATGCCACTCCTCCATTATAAAAGCCATTCACCGCTTCCAATTATTAACAACTATAAAGCCATTTGGGTCCATAAAAATCTACTCAAATATTATCCCAATATCCCTAATGTAATATTAGAGTCCTAAATTTTGGAATAAATCCATCCAAGGAATACCTTTTGTGCAAACCAAGAGGAGTCACCTAAAGAAGATGTAACATCTTTCCATAAGATATTATGTTTTATTTTCATTCTAAATCACCTCAAATAATAATATTCTATAATTATATAATAAAAAAAGTTAATAAATATACTTAGAATTTTATATTATATGGTTTATAAATTCACTTATACACACATCCACCTAAAGGGTAATTAAATTACCATTTTTGTGTACGGTGAACTACTGCCTCCCAAAATGATGTTGTTAGTTTTCCCATTACCACCTCTCATGATTTAGAATTATAATGGGAACTATGTTATTATATTTAATATATTATATTTATAATTTATTTATACTTATTTAAATATTATATAAAACCTACCTTAATGATTTTCATTTTTTGTAAATATGATGACTTCCTTTGTGTATGTGTGGACTACCACCTCCTCAATGTGATGTGATTCATTAAAACATTACTTGGAATGTATTAATGATTAATTTGGTAAAATTATATGTTATATATGAAATAATAATAAAAAATAAATTATATTATATATATAAATATATTTAATTAACATTATTTCATTCAATACGATAATATAACGGAAACAACATTCATGCGTACAAACGACCTTCCGTATCCATGAACAATGTATTCTATTTCACATTTCAATATTTTATAGATTATTATAAATAAATATATATATGGATATATATGATATTTATATCATTTGTAACATTCTATAAATAATTTAATCATGATCTATGTATGAATATCAAGAATAAAATATCAAAACATGTACAAAAAACAAAGAGCATACTACCTGAAAGATAACATTAACATGGAGTTGTTAATAAATGGGTAATATAATTGAATAAACAAATAATATATGGTATTATATATAATAATATGATTATTTAATATATTTATGATAAAATTATAATTTTTATACCTGAATTTTGTATGATTATGATGATAATCAAGACATAATGTAATGGTTTTGTGTTCTCAATTTTATTTTCAGCGAAAACCAAGCACTGTTCACTTAGTATTTATTATATGTGGTGTGTATACTACACATAGATGTATTATATTATTATTATAATTAAATTTATGAGTATTTAGATATCCATTTTTTGATCCTTCTCTTGTGGGTTTTATTTTTTAAAATCCACCAAATTGGTAAAACAACTATGTTTTAATTTCTCTTCTTTGAGACAAATTCCAAGTTATGAACCAATATTTTTCTATTAGGTGTATATAATAAATTTTACATGTTATATCATGAATATAATTACCATAATGATACATTAAGATTTATTTAATTTTATTCATTTCATTTCCTATAGATTCAATGTTACCAATGTGGTAAAAGTTTATTATTTCAATCTCATTATTTATTGAGTTTTAAGATTATACTTCAATTAATCAAATATGTCGATCCAAATGTCAAAAAATATAATTAATATTATTACCATTTGGTCATTAATTTTATTAAAAAGTAAAGATACAATTTTTTCCACTATTTTATACTTAATATAATTCGGAAAAAAATTTATGAAAATATAACTCAATTTCTCATTTAGACCGTAAATCTATGTACTTTTAAAACTATTTTTATAAAAAGGTTTTCAATTTTTTAATATTTTCTTATGATGTTTAAAGTAAAAATTTACCCTGCTATGATTTTTAAAAAAAAATCATAAATGGAATCTTCTTCTCATTTTATGATCAAGTCACTTTTCTATAATTTTAAGGTGAAAAAGGAATATTCAACATGTTTGGAATTACCTGCGGTCATAAACATCATTTCCTTGTGGATTAATTTTTTTGTTTATAATTTTGTTTTTTAATAAATGTTTCCATAATATTCTAGAAATATTTTTTATTTTAAAAGATTTTTCAAAGAAAAACCATTTTCAAAAAATGTTTTATATTTAAAATTGTTTTAAATAATTTTTTAAAATTCCTTTTTATGTTTTAAAGAAGTCATTTTAAAATACAGTGATTTCAACTATTTCAAGATTTATTTATAAGTTTTGAAATATTTTTTTTATAAAAGGGGTTTCCACATGAATTTAATACTTTCTTATGTTTTTTATGAATTTTTAAAAAAGTAATGTTTTCAAAAGGTTTCAAATATCTCTTTATATATATATTAAACTCTATTTTCAAGGGAAGAGTATTAAAAAAATCAAGATTCTTTTATAAATTTTTCGAGGATATTTTTATTTAAATAGTTTTATAAATGTTTTAGGCCATAATTTTTTTTTCAAATAATAAAGGTTATTTTACTCATGAAATGTTTTTAAATTATTATTCCAAATAATTTCCCATCTAAGATGACATCTATTGGTGTTACTCATTCTTTTACAGTGAAATGATTTAAAGGTTCCATTCATAGTCATTCTGTAAATGGTATATGTTTTGATGGAATGATGATTATGAAACCAATTTATATTTCATGGGTTAAATGTATATGAAAAACATTTCTCTTTAACTAGTTATATGTTTGTGAAATCCATTTCTCTTTCATGGGTTATATGTTTATAAAATCTATTTCTATTTCACAGGTTTTCTATTTATGACACCAATTTCTCTTTCATGGATGATTTGATTTTGAAACCCAATTCTTTTCATGTATTTTCTTTAATGGTATAATTTTTATAACTAATTATTTTCCATAAGTAATGATGTGATTAAGTGTTTATGATATGCATTTTATTTCATGGGTTTTGATGTGATTACCATGAAACCCATATCTTTTTATGGGTCATGATATGATGAATATTTTATTATCTTGTGGAACTTGTATTTATGATTTTATAACATGATGATTGGGACATATATCTCCCTACAATGCATTAGGTAAATATTTATATCTCATGAAATAATTATGAGAATTAATTTGATGGGATTAATCCACTATGGAATATGGGGAAACCTGATCCACAATGGAATATGGGGAAACCTGGTCCCCTATGATAAGATAAGGAAACCTGATCTTGTATTGGAATATAGGGAAACCAGATCCACTATGGGAATTATGGGGAGACCATATCTCTTAATATTAAAGGACTATGACTACGGATGGCGGTGTATCCCACCCAGTAGGTGTAGTCCCAATGATGTTCCCTATTATATTTTAGAAATATTCCATTACTTATAAGGAATGATGTAACATGTTTATATATCTTCCAAAATTTAATTACACATTCTAATGTTATTGTTTCATGGGTTATTATATTTATTCCCCAATGATTCATGTCTTATAAACTACCAACATTTATTCCATGACTTATGAATATTATCTTTGATATGAAGGATATGATCTTATAATGTTATTCTCTTGTTCTTATAAGCTTATGTTCAATATTATTCATACATGTGGCCCTTTTTTACCCTTATTAAGAATCTTATCTTTCCCATTTTATGTTACCTTTACCCATGTTATGAAGATATGTATTACGTATGATGTTTATAATAAAGGTGATGATCATGGATAAACTAGTGGGAGATAACGTAGCTCACTTATGTACTAGTTTTTAAGTTTTATTATTTCCAAAGGTACTAAACTAATACAATATATGGGTATATATTTATATAATGTTTTATGTATTCCATAAAAACTATGTAATGCTAATGTATAAAATGTTAGGGTCACTATAGCTGATATCAGAGAAAAAGTTTAGTTAAAAATTTTAAACTAGGATGAGAAAATTTTACTAAGAACCCTAAGGATATGTCTAAGTGTAACTATAAGGATAAAGAAAAGTATAGGTACATATCCAATAATTTTGTTCAAGGATATAGTGAGTAGTTTCCTATAAATACATACCTATATGAAAACTACATTTCGATGTGGATATGAAACAAATGTACCATGGGATACGACCTCTAAAAACCTGCATCAGGCATGACTTGAGTGTAACACTGTATATGCAAATAGGCCTTGCTACACAATGAGTGTGACACTCCCTAGGGATATGCTTTGGAAATTAACAAAATCTTTACAAACTATCATGAAGGATTTAAATGGATGTTGCCTATGAATAACATAGTATAAACTGAAGGTGTCATTGATTAAGGAATTGGTCATAATTTAGACATCCTATAATTGTTTTCTCATGATTATTTGGTTCCAAACAATGATAATTGTTTCTAAATCAATGATTTATAGTTTTAGTAGATGGTAGAAACTAGAAGGAACTGGTTGAAAATTTAATGTGATGAAAATTTTGATGATGATAAGTCAAATTGGATGCTCACTAGAGTGGTATATTTTGTGATCGTGAATAGTCATTTTTCATGAAACACGATTAACAACGTGTACCATAAACATCTCTCAGAATCACTAAATAAGATAAGGGAGTATTTCAATGAGATTTTGGGTAATGAAGACCATAGAAGAAATATGATTTAGTTCCCTTTGTGTTAATAATGTGGAAAGAATTACCCAAGTGAATGTCTTAGGGGAATAAGAAAATGTTATAACTGTGGAAAAGAATGAAACAAAGGATATAACTGCAAAGAAAAAAAATGAAAGGTTCCATTAATGAAATACATGATAATATTGGCCCCACTAAGACATCATTAATGGTTAAGTGTTTTATGTGTTTAATTATTGGTAATTGTGAAAATCAATGTCCTAAGTGAAAATCTCCTCAATAAAATCTGCATGGTGGCACAAATAATGGTTATATTATTGATGACGATTTGAGTAAGGATGAAATGAGAATAGAAAGAGGTATTATGTATTGTGATGAGGTATAATTCTTATGTATTATGAATGAATTTTAATAATCAGTGTTTTTATGTTTTTAATTATTGAATTATTTAATTTTAATGGTGAAATATACCCAGATTATTCAGTTTATATTTATTCTAAGGATTTACCAGTTTATGTTGAATGCTTCCGATGGACTAGAAAAGTGATTTAATGGTTAAGAAATAATATGAATATTGGAAGATATCCCTTAAAACTTTCCTTATTTTAAGATAGTTTTTTGGATAAATATATGGTGCATATAAATATGTAAATTTGATGTTACATATTGCCTTGGAACTAATTAAGGAATTTTGGATAAGTGGTTTAAGCTATCACTGATGAAGTTTAAGATTTTTTTATATAATGAATATATAAAATATACTTTGGAATAGGAAAACATGCATGTTTTTTATAAGGATTTATGGTAATTGAGGTCATTACCATATTTCAAGAAAATACTTTTAATAAAGTAATCACATGTTTGGTATGTGAATGATAGGAGACAATATATGACATATGAGCGATCTATGTTAAGATGATTTTGAGAATTTTAGCGACCTTATTTCAAGAATTTCGGACTATCATCTTATCTAAGGATTATAAGGTAGACCATTTATGGAATGGTTTATGTTAATATTAAAATATGGTTTTAGATAATATAGTATTATCATTACATATTTGGATTTATCATATTGGATAAATTTTGAAAACCTTTTCTTGTAATAAAAATATATGGATAGACTTATCATTCAATTCATGGATCTCATGAGTTGTTAATGATTAAATAATGAGAATTTTAACTTGATTTCAAGGAATGAGAGATGAAGTAGAAGTTGATTAAGGCATGAAAAAGTTTAATGTTTTACATAAATCATGTAAGTATATATTTTAATTAAAATTATTCAACTTTTGGAAAAGAGATCTTGAATCTAAAAAGGTTATACTAGTACCTTCATTTTTTATGAATCATAAGGCCCTAGAGATCTATAGAGTTGTGATTGTTAACATCCTCAAAAAAATGTTCTCAATCACTCTCCATCAGAACATGATAGTTTTATTTATCCTCAATGTCCATTTTTTCACTTTCCACCTACGTTCCATTATGAGGAAACCTTGTTATGTGTTACATTGGGTAACAATAATGTTTCAAAATTTATGTTTTATTGGATGTTTTAGTATTCCATTTTATGATGTGGGTTTATATGAAAGGAACTTTGATGTATTAAACCAATGATATCCCAAATGAATTTAGAGGGTTAAATTCATTTTAAAGAGGGTGGAATGTCACACCTTGAGATTTTTTGAATTATTTTTTTGAGTTAATTTAATCTTTTTAATATTCATCACTTCACGTAACACTGGATGTAGGTTTTTATAAAAGCACTAAGTTTAGACCGCGATATATAGAAAACCAAGTTAATCTTGTGCTACAAAAAAAACTTATATTGGATTGAAATATATGAAACAATATATTTTTCTTGTGTTACACATAATGTCCTGTTCCTTCTATAGCTTTCATAACTTGTGAGGATGAGTTTTTACCGAAATAAAATATACTATTAACATGAGTATTAAAATATTATTACAAATACCACATATCCATTATAAAGGAAGTGATGAATAATATTAACTAAATTATGACAATATTATTTACCAATGTATATAAAATAAGTTATTTGTTTATCAAATAGTATAAGTGAATGTAATAACTATTTGGAAATAAAGAAATTAATTTTGTAAGAAAACAATTTTTCTATGTACAAAAACAATTTTACCTCAATATATTAAACAAACCAATTTTGATTATTTTATACAATAAAATTTATATATTATATATTTAATCAATATTTTTGAATCTCATATGAATGATGTCATAGGTATAAGATATAAATAAATCCAATTTTACAAATAAAAAGATGTATCCTTCTAAAATCTAATTTTACTACCTTTTAATGGAGAACCCATTTTAAATAAGATATTTGATATATTAATAATTTCTATTTTCTAATAGGAACCTTGTTTTTGAAATCAAGAAAATAAAAATTTTATTAGGGTGATTTGTTGGTATTTTTATTAGAAGTTTTATTTTTTGATGAATAGTTAAAAACATTAAATTTAAATTCAAAAATGATTTTTAATATAGTTTATTTATATAATTAAATTATGTTTTCATTTGTTTTTAAAGTTTTCATAGATAATTTTAATATAAATAAATCATATTAAAGTCATTGATACTAATTTAAAATTGATATTGGATATAAAAACATTTCAAACTTTTGGACATCTTTACAATAAAAACACACTTGGTCAACTCATTTGCAGTATTAAATTTAAATTAATTTATGCCTCATATATGATTGAAATATAAATAAATGGATTCTATATTTTTAATAAACATAATTTATAATTTATAATAAGTTCACCATAGTTTTTCACCAAAAATATTAATGAACGTAATTAAATTTAATTAAAATTATTAAGAAGAAATTATGCTTAAAAAGGAACCAAACCTTACACTTTAAGGAATAAATGACCTCTAAATTGATCCAAAATCCATTGGTTATCCATTTTTTGAACATATAATACATTGGATGTAATTGTTTCAATATTTCAACCACTCATAAAAGAAAAAATATGGGCGTAATTTACTTTTTAAAAATTTACATGAACTCTACTCCTCCTCCAATATAAAAAGCATTAAACCCGCCAAATTATTCACACCTATAAATACCATTATATAAGAAAAATATACTCAAATATACTCCCAAAATTACTCATTTAATCCTATAATCATCCTTTCTATATGAAAGGTATCCAAGGAAGACCTTTGGTGCATACCAAGAGGATTTACCCAAAGAAAAGGTAACATCCTTCCTAACACTCTGTTTTATTTTCATTCTCCATTACTTAAAATTTTATTATTAAATACTTATATAATAACCTATGTATAAAAAATAAACACATATTATTTTATTCTAATGGTTATAACTAATCTTACACACACATCCATCTAATGGTAAATAAATGTACCATTTTTGTGTACAATAAACTAGTTCCTCACAAAACAATGTTCTTCGTTTTCCTTTACCACCTATTAGGGTTGGGAATTCTGATGGAAAATATTTATTATAATATATATTTATATATATTCTATTTTATATTTATTTATAATTATGTTATTATTTTATAAAACACACCTTCATGATTTCTATTTTATGTAAATATGATAACTTCATTTGTGGACATGTGGACTACCGCCTCCTCAAAGAAAGGTGATTCATTTACACATTACATGGAATGTATTAAGGATGGGCTCAGTGAAATTATATGACATATATGAAACACTAGATATAATATAGGTATATTACATATAAAAAATATATTTAATTTACTTTCATCCTTTTAAAACGACAATATAACGAAAACAATGTTCATGCACACGTATGACCTACCATCTCCAAGAATAGTGTATTCCATTTCATATTTATATATTTTGTACATTATTATAAATAAATATATAAAGAATATATATTATATTTATATCATGTATTAAATTATGTAAAAAAATAAATCATGATCTATGAAATAATATCAATAGTAACAAGTCAAAACATGTATAAAAAACAAAGCAGATATTACCCAAAACAAAATATTAACATTGAGTTGTTAATAAATGATTAATATTATTCCATGAAATAATAATATATTATATTATATATAATAATATGGTTAATAAATATATTTATAACAAACTTTTATTTATTATATAGAATGTTTGTATGAGTACGATGAGCGTCAATACATACTTTAAGGGTTTTCTTGTCTAACTTTTATTTTTCATAAGACACAAGACATGAACACCTCCAATTTCTTATATGTGGTGTGTATAATGACCATAAATGTATTATTATAATTTAAATTATGGGTATTTACAAATACATTTTATGGTATTTCATTCATAGGCTTTTTGTTTCAAAAGATACCAAATTGGTGAAGTAATTTTGTCCCAATTTTTCTTCTTTGATACAAATGCCATGTTATGTACCTATATTTTTCTATGAGGTGTATAAAATAAATTTGAAAGGTTATATAATTAATGTCATTATTTTTATGATAATTTAATCTTCATTTAATTTTATTCATTCCATTTTATTTTGATTTGATGTTACAAAAGTGGTAACAATTTATTTATTCAATCCCATCATTTATTGAGATTGTTTAAGATTATACTTACATTAAATATATATTATAATCCATATCTCAAGAATTATAATGAATGTTAATTACCTATGGTTATTAATGTAATATATAATTAATAGTACCATTTATCTACTCTTCAGTATATAATATTATTAAGAAACTGTTTTCATGAAAATCTGACTTTATTTCTCCCTTTGGTCAAAATTTTGTGTTCTTTCAAAATCAAATTTTATAAAAATGTTTTCAAAAAATGTTCTAATATTATCATATTATGTTTAATTTTTTTTCCATGTATAATAATTTGAAAAATTATTTAAAAAGGAATATTCTTTTTTATTTTATTATCAAGTCACATTTTGAAACTATGTTGAAAATTGAATTTTTGGAATGTATGGACTTACCCGCCACCATGATCATAATTTACATGATTATTTATTTGTATATTTACAAGGTAATGTTTTTTTAAAGAAAATTATTTTCCGAATATTATGGATTTTTTTCATTTTAAAATGAATTTCAAAGAGAAATGGTTTCAAGAAAATGTTTGATGTTTATAAAAGTTTGAAATGATTTTAAAAGATTCATTTATATGTTTTAAAAAAGTTATTTTCATTGAAATATATTTAAATTATTTAGTTATTTCATTATTTGTTTTCAAATAAATTTTCTTGAAAAGGGATTTAAAAATTATTTCAAGACAGATTTTTATGTTTTCAAATTATTTTTCATATAAAAAGATTTTTAATTTTTTTTCAATAATTATTTATAAATTTTCTAGGATATTTTGATATAAAATGGTTTTCAAAATTTTTTTTGTTTAAAAAATCATTTTTTCAAATTAAAAAATATATTTTCCTCAAGAAATGTTTTTAAAATAACATTCAAAATTATTTAACATATAATAAGAAATCCAATGTTGTTACTAATTATTTTCTATGGAAATTATTCAAATGTCGTATTCATATTATTTCTATGAATGGTTTATGTTTTGATGGCATGACAGTTATGAAAATTGTTTCCCTTTCATGGTTATATTTTTATCAAACTCATTTCTCTTTCATGAGTTATATGTTTATGAAATCCATTTGCCAATAATGGGTTATATGTTTATGAAATCCATTTCTCTTTCACGGGATATATGTTTATGAAATCCATTTCACTTTCATGGGTTATTTGTTTATGAAACCTATTTCTATTCCATGGGTTATTTTTTTTCCACAATCCTTTTATTAGTATTTTAAAATAGACACTTTTTGGGTAAGTGGGAACCATAAAAAAAGAGCCAACTTTTAACAAAAACCCACAATACAAAAAAAAACACACCACCACATTAAAAATTCAAAAGTTGAACATTAAAATTTCAAAAACCAAATTTCTGGAAAACTGCCATATCCATCTTGAGCCACGAGCTTTCCCACTGCAATACAAAAATAATCCTTCCCAACCACGATCATAAGTAACATAAACCATCACCAAGAGACCTCGAACCAAGATGCCGGTCATGCCGCAACATTCCTCTATCATCAGAACCATCATCGTCGACATCCTGAAAACCATAGAATGTAACCAAGAACATTCTAAGACATCCACTTCATCGACTTCCATCGCCACTACCATGGATACTCTAAACTTCAACTTCATCACCATCACCTGCTAATGGACACTCACACGATCAGTATCCCCCATAACCAGGAACAAATAAAAAACCAGAGACGAACGATACAGTGATAAAAACATTAAGAAAATGAAAAATGAACAAAATCCATAGAATAAGAACCAATATTCATTTTCATTTCCATGTCTTATGATATGATGTTTATAAAACCCATCTATTTTTATGAGTCATTACATGATGCAAGTTTTATTAACTTGTGGAAACATTATGTGTAATTTTATAATGTTATGGTTGGTACACAAATCTCCCTTCAATGCATTGGTTAATGATTTATATCTAATTAGATAATGTTATAACTGATTCCGATGAGCTTGATCCAATGTGGTATATGGAGAAAATCGATTCTCTATGGAAGATGGGGGAAACTGATCCATTATAGGAATATGGGAAAACCCATTCAACTATGGGAAGATGGGGAAACCCGATCCCATGAATGTAATGTACTATTACTTGGGTTGGTGGTGTTTCATTCCTTGTAGATGTATTCCCCATTAATTTCCTTATTATGTTTTCTCAATGGAAATTTGACTTATATGTAATGATGTTAGATCATTATTTGTATTCCAAAATTTCATGCCTTATTCCTTTATTATGATTTCATATCGTATAACCTTGACTAAACCATGATTCATGTCTTCTTAACTGAAACCATTTATTCAAGGAATTATGTATATGATATTTTCTTTGGTGTGTATGATATAATAATTTTATTCTCTTGTTCTCATATGCTTATTTTCAGGATTATGGTAACGTATCTTCCTTTTTTACCCTTATCAGTCATCTGAGATCACCACTTTTTATGTTTCCTTTCCCCAGGTTAAGAAAATATGTATCAGTTATTTTATGTCTAAGATGGTTTATTTTCATGAAGATACTAGTGGGAGAGAACCTAGCTGACTTATGTACTAGTTTTTAGGTTTCTATGTTTCAAACTGAACTAAAACAATATGGTATTTATGAATTTATTTTTGTAATGTATTAAATATTCCAAAAGAATGATGTAATGCTAATGTATGTAAAATGAGGGTTTATATAGATAATAATTTTCCGAGATCACTATTAAAAACACATAAAGGTTCTCTAATTGATCTAGGTCACCAGTTTCACCAGTCAAGACTACCATGGATAACCTCTACACTCTCAAACAACATACATGATGTTTATTTTGACTCATATGGCCACTGTGAAGGCTGAGTGAGGCTTCTTTCAAACATACCATGATCGAAGAGTGTTGTTCCCCCAACTTCCAATAATACATGGAGATTAACATTCATAGGTCCATCAAATACCCATGAATCCCGTGAAGATATTACCCCCATGGATCTTAGTCAACAATGTAATTTTAAACACCTAAGTGCTTTGGGTGTTTCTCAAAATCAAAAATGTAGTTCTTGGGGGAATTTAATATAAAATAGATATATTCATATATTTATAATACATGATATATTTAAGGAATTTTAAAGCTATTATTCAATACCTATAAAATGAGTTGGAAACCCGTTGAAAAAAGAGATAATGGGAGGACCCAAATGGAGACAAAACCCACTATTTCTATATGAGACTCGATTTTTTCTTTATAATTTTTATTCTACAATCATTATTTCTTCGACCTAGTCTCCCCTCAATGTTTCCTTTTTAATTTAGGGGTAGAACCTTTCTATTATTGTTATAAGGGGAGGTGACCTATTGCAATTTTGGAGTCCTAGTTTTATAAAACTCTTGTATCTATTTGGGGTCTTTAATGGAATTAAATTTATAATTTAATAATTTTAATGGGATGCAATTGTTTTTTTAATCCAAACATTCTAAAATTTATTTGATTAAAGAATTTTATTTATCCCATATCTGGGTATCGTATCACATTAATTGTGTGATATAGTATCAAGAAGAGAATTGTTTAGTGATTTCAAAACATGTGGGGGAGAAATAGTCTTATAATATGATCACGTAGGTTACTCAATTATTAATTGGTAATTTATAAGGTGATCTAGTGGATAAGACTATTTATCTTAATTTTTGGATATAGAATAGTCCAACCATGTATATTGGGATGATAATTCCCACAATCAATCAATTTTCATAAATGGAGGACATGGATAAATTATTATTACTATGTCCAGAAAATTAATTAATAAAAAAGAATAAATTTATAAAGGTCTATGATATCATTACAAGAGTGAATCCAAACACAAAAACCTATAAAATTTTCTAAATAATATTCATAAACCATGTCCCTTGCTTCCTAGTCATTAAAATTCATGTTATTTAATTTAGGTTTTCATTTTTGACACCTTGATTCAAAACACCACTCTTGGGAGATGACATATGTCATTTATTCTACTACACACATTTTGGGAAACAATTATATTTTACGACATCCTAAAACTAGGTGGTGTCAATATGTGGAACCATTTCTGGGTTGTAAGTGTTTAATCAAACCCATAACATTCTTGACTAAGAACTCGAATAACTAAATCCTATATCTTGACCTTGAGATAGAGAGGGCACTACCTAGAGAATTTAGTACTCTGAAACTCAAGAACCACATTTAGAAAGTCATGTTATAAGACTCATTTATAGAATCAAGATCTTGATCTAAACCAAAAAAACATTGTAATAAACCCACAACAAACCCATAAGGACCTTTTATCCCCACAAAATTTCAATCAGAATAATAAATTAACTATGAAACTACAAAAAATGAAACTTAATTATGAGTCAATATGATACACATGGTACTCAAGTTTCATGCTATTGTAGTAGAATAACTGAACTATCATATCCAGGTGTTCAACTTTATTTCCTTTAGATTCAATCCAAGAAGAGTGTTAGAGTAACAAGGAAAGTGGGGGAAATTCCCCTTTTCACTTGAAGGGGCTACTAGAAAATGTTTTTATAGCCTGAAACCTAGAAATATCAGTGTATTGGAGGATCTCGAATGAATATGCATGTAGATATTATTCCTATCCTCCCAATGAACCATGACAGAGAAGGAGATCTATGCCATTATAAAAGACACTGGGGAAAACCTCTATGAATTTTTGGAAAGATTCTAAAAGATGTGTGCAAGATGTACTCACAACACTATAGTATATTATCAATTACTTTTATTCTTCTAATAAGTTATATTATAAAATGAGAGAATCCTATTGGATTCATCATCTGAAGAATCCATGATTGATAAATTCCCCATGGAATTATGGATCCTAATAGATAAGATTTAGAAGAATTCAAAAAAATTTAGAACAAGAAGTATAAGAAATAGAGGCATATATGAGGTAAACTATTCTCACAAATTACCAATGATTGAAACCTAATTGAATGAATTTTCATTACTTGTAAGAAAGATGTCAGTAAATTATGAAAATGAACAACCTTCCTAGCCCCAGTTATGTGGTTTATGTTTATGACCACATCACTTCACTAGTTAGTGTGTACAGGTACATGTTATGGATATTTGTCGATCCAAAATCCAACCAATATATTTTCAAAAAAACCATCCATAGAGTGAAGGAAAATCCCAACAAGGATATGGTGGAAAAAGGATTATAATATACCCCATTCCTAGAAAAAATTCTAGAATCCACCCCTTTCCAACTTATGTACAAGAAGCAGTAACAAAAAAATCATACCAACCACATCCTTTTAAAAAAAATCATTCATATTGAACTTCTTTAGCAAACCACTGGTTTAATGAAGGAATGTAACATAGATGGAGGATTTGAAAAATACTATAATATATTTTTCATATAAATTTGAAAATATCATGGACATGCTATCAAAAAACCCTGGAAAATATTCTTCTCAGAACATAACAAACAAAAAACAAAGTTTGTGCATGATAATATAAAGGAGTGGCAGAGAGATACAATATAAAAACATAAGGTATCCAAAGATGACCGAGAACAAGGTGAATATGGAATTTATGAAAATTATTGATAAATTTTAAAATAGAACCCCACTTTATCTAAACAAGTGGGAAAGAAGATAGAATAAGAACCCAAAAAACGATTTAGGAAGGGAATACCTGGAACTCCATTATAAATAATAAAAGAGGAGATGAACAGAACCCACTTACATTCTCTTATAACTTCATATAATCCAATAATATTGAAAAATATAAATTAAAAAACAAAATATAGGATATATTTCAAAAGGATGAAAATAATAAACCCCTATTAGAATCTGTAAGGAAAATTACCAAATACCCAAAATTGATCAATGAAATATTCACCAAGAGAAATGTATTGTATGGGAATCAAAGAATAAAAATCTTGATAAGTGATTCATCCATAATCACACCACCATCATGAAAAAATGTCACATTCTAGGGATATTTTTTATTTACTACACCATTGGTTCTTTAAAATTTTGTGATTCAATGTGTGATATTATTTCTTCCATAAATATCATGTCTAACTATATCTTTATATCCTTGAAAATAGGTAAATTGAATCCCATAATATTTTTAGTTCAAATGGAAAATATATCCATTATCTTTCTAATTGTATTTTAGAGGTTTTTCAAGTGAGATTTGGAGGACTATTTTTTCTAGCAGAATTCTATGTATTGAAAATAGATGAAGATAAAACTCTGGGTTATTGAACCATAATTTTGGGAAGTCCCTTCATAAATAAGCCCAATATGATCATTAATGTACATGAGGTAACCCTCCCAATGTTTTTAGAAGATAGTAATGAGTACATCAGTTTTTATATATCCAATAAAGACCCATCAAAAATCAGTAAATCTTTCCAATTAGCAATTATGAAGGTATCGAGACCAAGGAATACTAGGGTATGTTTTGAGAATTTTAGCTTTAGGAGATAATAAATCATCTGAACACACAAAGAAACAAGTGAATTCTCTAAAATTTGGATGTTTTACTCAAGAAGAAATAACATCTGAATTCTATGATAGTATCTTATAAGAACCTTATATGATACCCTTCGATAAGGAAATTGAATCTTTATAAGTAGGAAATTTTAATTTAATTTCATATCTAGAACAACCTCTAATCCTATAAATAAAAAATTATTTCACATGACTTAAAATATGTGTGTCTTATGAAAGCATAGAAATTTACAATGATCATTACTATCAAGATGTCCCAAGAACAAGACTAATACCCGATTGAATTTTTGAAAAGAAACATTCAAGACATAGGGTGGAGACTTGGAGACATCCCTAGAATTAACCCCAAGGTTTTTTCCTATAGGATTTCGTTGGAGGGAGACTCTAGACCTATTAGGAAACACCAGGGGATACATAAACACCACATTATTAAAATTGTTAAAAAAGGACTGAAAAATTGTTGGTAGTTAAGATAATATACCCAATTTTTTAGTCCAAATGGGTCAACCCCATTAAATTGATTCCCAATTAAACTAGTTTAACAGTAGTGATAAATGATAATAATTAATTGATACCTATTAGTGTCCAAAATTGATGGATGATATGAATTGACTACATAAAATTGAATCAAGTCACCCAAAAAGATCACTTACCCATTTCGTTAATTTACCAAACGTTATAAAGGATATAGGCATGACACATTACTATTTCATGGATGGATTCTCTAGTAATTATCAAGTACCAATTTTCCCATAATACCAAGATAATATAACATTAAACTTATCTTTTGGGTCCTTTTCTTATAAGAGGATGCCTTTCATATTAAGCAATGCTGTAGAGACATTCTTGTGATGTATGGTATTTATTTTCTTTGATCACATATGCACATCCTAGAGGTATTATTGGATGAACTTACTATTTTTGGGAACTATTTTAATCATTTATTAGCAAACCTAGAACACATTTATAAAAACTTAATATAGAAAAATCTTGTTTGAAGTTTGATAATGTCACTTTATGGATGAAAAAGAGATAGTTTGGGGTTATATAATTTCAAAAAATGTCATTGAGGTGGATGATTGTAAAGTTTATCTAATCAAATATATTCCACATGCCACCTATGTTTGACCTATTAGATGACTTTTGCGATATGTGTGGTTTTATATAATATTTATCAATATCTTTTGTAGGATTTATCTTCCCCTTTTAACTTCACTTTTAAATTTATATGACACTATTTTTAATGATGTTTTTAGGGAGTCATTTGATGACATGAATTGAAAGTTGATTACCCCACCAATTATGAATCCCATTGACTAGGAAAACCCATTTTATCTACTTTTTTATGAATCAAAAAAAGATATTAGAGTATTTCTATATTTAAGATTTTCTGGAATACCATTAGTAAAAACTTATCCTTTTATAACATTGAATACAACTCAAATAATCTAAAAAAAACTAAAAAATAATTCCTTTTTGTTGTATTTTCATTGGAAAAATTTAGATCTTATTTAATGGGAACTAAATTGATTGTATTTTCTGATCATACATCAGTTAGGCACTTTATTAATAAGGATGAATCCAAAAAAGGATGGTGAAATAGATAATACTCTGAAATAATTCAACATAGAGATCTAGGAAAAGTGTAGAGATGAAGAAAAGTAGTGGATCACCTCAATAGATCCCCGAACGCTGCTGAAATCGGAATTCTAGAACTGATCCCGCTAAATGAATGCATACTTGGAGAAGAAATCTATATAGTGGAAGGTGTAGTTCCATGGTATTATTATTATTTAATTATTTAGCCACCTATTAGGTACCATATCACCTTAGCTATCATAAAAAAAAATAAAAAAGTCTGAATCTTGTTTTTATATTTGGGAAGATCCATTTCTGTTGAAATTTTCCAATTATCATTTCCAAAGGTGGTGAATACTGAACAATAAAATAGAATATATGTTTCAATTGTTTTCATAATTTTTATTGTGGTGGAAAATTTTGGCCACTGAGAATAGATAGAAAAGTTTTGGAATCTAGAATTTACTGGCCAATTTTTTTTAAAAATACCCATGAATTTTGTAAAAATGTGGAAAGTGTCAATATTATAGAAATATTTTAAAAATAAAAGAGACATATCAAAATACCATTATGTATTTTGAAATCTTTGAACTATAGGGAATTGATTTTATGGGACCATGTCCCATGTATTTTGAGAATACTAACAGTTAGTTGTTCGTGTTAGTTAGATCATGGTTTTAATACTTATAGAATATAAAACTATATTTATATATTATATATATTTATAATATAAATCTTTATAATAAATATATATATGAAATTTAAAACACTATTTTTGGAGATGGTAGGCCGTACGTATGCATAAATTTTGTTTCCATTTTCATGTCGTATTGACCATCAGTAAGTGAATAAGATACATGTAAGTAAACACACCCACCCACACACACACACACATATATATATCCAGTAGTATTAATATGTCTTATATTACCTAATTATTAATAAAATATATTTTTATACTCATCATTACATGGTTAATGTGGAAATGAATCGCATCTCGTCGTTGAGATGATAAACCGTACGTACACACCAACAACGATATCATTTCCTTAATGATTAACAGGTGTGGATTTGGATGCTATATTAATTGTTCATAGAAATCAGCATGTTATTTTTATTATTTATATACATATTATTTATCATTATATCAATCCAAATAACAATGTTTTGAATAAAAAATTACACCACGATGTGGAGACGGTAAGCCGTATGTACGCACACATGGGGACTTTATCATTCATAGGATGGATAGAATAATGAATATGGTTGTAACATATTTTTAATAAAAAAAAGTATGTATAAGGCACTGGAGTTATTATTTTGGTATGGACATAATAAAGAAAGAGAAAGTGGAAGAAGAAAAGAACTCTGAAAGAGGTGATAAAATAATTGCCTCTTCCTTGGGTGTTTCCTTTTGATTTAAACAAAAGGGATATTTATGTTGGATTTTTAATCAAGGGAAGGACTCTAGTTTGAATTTAGGAGAGTTATGAGGGGATTTGGGTAGGGTTTTGCTGAGCCAATTGTCTTTGGAGTTGTTATTTTTAGAGGAGGGGAAGTACCCTTTTATAAGATGGGTGAGGTCCACTTTAGAAAAAGCTTGAATTATTATTTTATTATTCAAACATATTCAGTTTATAATAGCTCCAACGAAATTTATTTCGAGAATTAGGTGGTTAGGGGTCGAAATACTCTCAACTAATAGGTTTCAGACAAGTTTAGGTTACCATATTTACCTTATCTTTTAGATTTAACTATTAGTTAAATAGTTTAACATTTACCATGTTTGCATGTATATTTATATTATATGGTTAGTAAAATTATTATAAAATTAAAGAGAACACTAAGTGGTTAATTAATAAAATATATATAATTATTGTATTCCTTTTTCCTAACCTTATTTCTTAGGACTAATATATAATTTAATAACATAGTATTAGTTTTAAAAACTCATTTATGTCAATTTTGACACTATTTAGTATTTGGTTTTTGTGATAGTCAGAACAACATGATCACTTCGAACAAAATTCATTGAATCAACCCTAAAATGTAATATTAATCTATAAAATCTGTGGAGGGTATCAAAAGCCTCATTTTACATTTCTTTTTATATTTATAATATCAATTATTTTAATGTTTAATTGATAAAGTAATTACTACATCATCATTACTTTATAAATAAATTTAATTATTTAATCTATAAAAATTATAAATAAAAAAAATTATTTATGAAATATTTTAATATTTATAATGAATATTTATAGTCAAATTTATCTTATGTATAACCTATATTAAAAATGGTTTAGCTATTAAACTTTTAATTTAACACTTCTAACTCTTCTTTTAAATAAAATAATAATAAATGTCTTAATCCAATACAAGTGGACCAAAAGAATCAAATTTTATTCTTATGGTCGGTTTTTGTCAATATACACTTATCCATCAGAATTAGGAAATGTGTTAGGGAAATTATAAAATCATTTTTACATTTAATTACCATATTCACTTTTAACTGTGGTAAATAAAAGTCAAAAGTTACTTTTCACCAAAAATTATTTTCATATTATTAAAGCAAATTTTACTTACTAAAATCAACCATGTATCTTGAATTTTTTGAAATTAAATTCACAAAAGTGGTCAAATTACATTTTTTGAAAATTTTCAAATGTGCATAGACAGACTGAAAATCAACTTTTTTATTATGAAAACAATTTTGAGGAAAAAGTGAGAAAGCACACAACCATTACTCCAATGAATTACATTAAAAATATATAGGTATTATATATCTATATTTACATAAAATAAATTTATGTAAAATAAATAATTTTTCAAATAAAAAGTTGGTTTTAAACAATGACACAGTGTTTTTCACTATTCATAAAAAATTGAATGTTTTCAGAAAAATATCAAAACTTTACCTGAGGCTAATTTTGATATTATGAATTAAAAAATAAAATATATTGTATGAAATTAAAAACATATAAGTTTCATTAATTAATTTAAAATTTATTCCCGTTATCAAAACAAAAAAAACTAGTTTTTTTAAAAAGTAAAAACTATCAAAAGATTGAGATGTGTTTATGTCAAATTCATATGTGAAATTACTTATAATGACCTAAATGGTATTAAATGATAAAAATATAATCTAATTATTCTTATAAACCATTTAAATATATAATTTATCATGATAAATTATTTTGATTAAAAATGTTATTTTCAATTAAAGTTTAGGATTTTTCACTTTTCACCAAAATATATAAGTTATCAGAAAAACACTAAATTTTTTTCGAAACTACATTTTTATGTACCGATTATAACAAAGAAGTTTATATTTTCAACTTTAATATATAAAATTGTAAAATATTAGATTTCCAAAAGGTTATCCATGAAAAGGTGGTCAAATTTCAATTTCTAAAAAATACTTCCTTTATCTAAAAAAATGAATTTTTTCTTATATTATGTCTAAGAAACACACGATATGGATGTCAAAATTATATGGAGCATATAAAATAAAAAATTCAATTAATACTATTCATAACCGCTTTTTTAAACGACTAGTTTGGTTAGTCGTGGTGTGTTTGAACTCGGTGTTGTGTGTAACGCATGTTATTGAACTACATTGAATAGATAACGTGCTATGAAATATTGGGGTGTTACATTCTACCCTCCTTAAATAAATTTCATCCTCACAATTTGAAATTGTTCTTCAAAAATAAATAGTTAAAAATAGAACAATACCTGTGTGGAAATCCCACATCGCAAATTCGGTTAATAAAATTTAGTCTTAAAAACAGGGAAAGGGAAATGGAAAAATCACCACCAAATTATGATCTTGATTAGGAGAACATTGGTAGAAATTCGAGACACATAATTGGAGGAAAACATAGGTATTTATAGGGAGTGATTGAGCTCATCAATCACAAACAAGTGTAAAATTGAGTGTTTCAAAGCCATTAATCTATGATGATTTCAAATATCATCGGTTCCACAAAACATAAGGTATTAAGATAACACATTTTCTGTATTAATATAACTTCCCTAACGATTAAGAATTAATTTATTCATAGAAAAAGTGTAAAAAATGTATTTGGAATGTTGAGTTTTATCCTTCAATTAGTTCCTTCCACAAACTCATCTTTCACTCCAAAAGATAATAGAATTCAAAAATATTTTATTTATCCTAACCATATAGGGTTCCAAAAAAATTAATTTATAATTCATCTATCAGATAAATTAAAAAAACTACATTATAAAAACTAGATAATCACGTAGACCAGTGGTATATGATGCACCCTTGTTTCCCTTCGGGTGTTGGTTGAAGTCTCACGGCCTTACAGGATGCGACGAGTTGTCGCCCGACCTCTGAGTTGTCCTTTTTATAAAATCCAAAAATAAACTTAAGAAACACTTTAACCTTAAAAATAGTATCGAATTTCAATAATAATCCATCCAACCTTTAGACTTATACAAAATAATTCTATCCAAACTCACAGTCCAAAATTTATAAGGAAGGTAAACACAATGAATATCTACTTTTACCACGAAATAACACGTGAATACCTTCATCATGTATAATGTTAATACATGATAACACCACAAATTACCATAAAGCCTTATTTATTACATTCATTCTCCCTTATTTCTTATAGAATACTAGATATACAACTTATATCCAAAAATGTTATAAACTCCAACAATTACGGAATAAACAAAAAATTAGTTAGTTTCAAAGTAGTCACGAATATCAAATATAATTTATCCATATCAATCATATATTATTTGAAATCACTACTTCAGTATCAAAACCATATTAAGGATTATCATTCCTTTAACCATTTATTTTTAAAAAAGTTTAACTTGCTATTGAGTCACTTTTCTTAGAACCATATAATCTAAAATCCTCAATGAAATAGTACTGCATTACAATCCTTATTTATTTCCATAATTTATATAACTAGTACATAGTTTATGAATCACTCAAATTAAATAATTATTTAATAAAAGCATAAAAAACTAGTCATTCCACTTCATCTGTGGTAGTATCATAACTTCATTATTATCCAGTTGCATCATTTGGGACATAATCTGATGATTTGTAAATTTATTCACGTTGTATCCCAAATCCTTAAAGATGAATCATTATACATTTGAAACCATTTTCTTACCCTTACAATCAAGTACTTGGGGTCATTTGTCTCCACACTTATATCACACTACCATTCCCTTCAAGAATTTACCAAGGTGATTCTTTCCACAGTTATCGTATATGGGAAAATCCTTCTTTCCCCTCTCCCATTTATTCATATTTCTCTATACCATCCTTTTCTTCTATTAATTCCCTTAAAATCCATATGAATCAATGAATTATTTACTTATCTTATTAACACATGATACTATTTCTTCATATGATGAGAATACATCAGAGACTATTTACCTTATTAATGTTGGATTAACACTATGAAAGATACGATCCTTGTTACTCTTTGGATCATGTGTATTTCTGGAGTTCTAATTCCTTCTATTGGGTGCCATTTCTAAATAGTGGCATACACTAGGTTGGTTTATGAATCAAAATGCATAATTCCAAAGTTGTAAAATACCTAACATAAATTGATAATATTATGAACATAATCTATAATCATAAAAAAATGTTTCTTTGAGGAGTTATATACTAATAAATCCTTCATAATGGTTTGTAAATAAAATGTGAATTATTCAAAGAATATCCCACATGAGTTTCATAAACAAGAGTGTAGTAAGGCCCATTGTCATGCACCGGGATACCCCAGGTCAAGCCTAAAACTCAGTGTCAGAGTTTTCACTCTGAGGTACATCTGTGCCAGAGACGCCTCTACCTGCTCGTTTCTAGACGGGGACATATTTCATGGAAAACTCACAAAATCTCTACATTACCAAATTTTTTGGACGTTCTTATATACTAATCCTCAATGTCAATCTTAGGGTAATGTTCTCTAATAAATATTTTTCTAAATATATTTTCCAAGGTTTGTAGTAAACATAATCTAATTCCAACTGTAATGCCCCAACACTAGAAGCCCAGATCCGGTGCATTATTTTAATACATTGGCATAATTAAAAGTAATCAAGTACCTAAGGACCAATCAGTTTAGAAGTCTTAGAAAATAGATTAAATATATTAACTTTACATTACAATTTCAAACATAAAATACATCATAGATAGTTCTTTGAGAAAACCATTATTCCTACTAGCTTAACCCTGCATATCAATCATAATACACTTCTTAGAATCTTGGGAAAATAAAACTAATGAATGGGGTGAGCATAAATGCTAAGTTAGGGTAAATAATTTAGCAGAACCTATAAAGTTTTAAGGAAAGATGTGTAATAAAAACAAAAATATTTTTAAACATTATCTTGAACATAATATAGAAAAAATAAATCAAACATCACCATATAAACATTCAAACAGATATTCTACTAGATTAACAATCACATGTAATAACTAATTTCATAATTAGGGAATGCCTAATGCCGGACATCATTACCACATAGTCATGTTCTTGTGCCAAGACTAAAAATAATTTTTTTGAAGGCCTTGTTCCAAGAAATTAGTTTGTCTCATGAGACCTACTAATGTATCAAGGATCTATAATGGGCTCCACCCATCACTTACTAAGTCCACTGCAATCCTCATATGAAAATTTTGAAACATAACATAAACATTCGTATTAAAACGAGCATAAAGAATGTCAATACATTAATAATAAACCATGAATGGTATAAAAAATAGCACATTCATAGTAAAACATATCATAACTCATTGAATAGAATATTGAAGATTGTATTTATAATAAATAAACCTCAATCAAGTATCCAAAAAGGATATTGACATAGTTTAAAATTATTAGTAAAACTCTTTGAGAGAAATATCCCATTTCCATAAAAACATTTAAAAGTCACACATTTTAGGAAGGAAGAAATTTAAAGACAATTTTGAATCAAATTTTACCATACCACTTTGAAATTTTTGAAATTAATTAACATTTTAAAACATTCATCTATATATTAATAAATCCTTAAAAATCATATTGAAAACATGGAAATTAATGAGAATGATTTAGAAGAATACATATTTAAAACATTTAAAATGATGTATTAGTAAAAGAGTAATTTAAAAGAACTATTTTGAAATTTCTTTTTTGAATCATATGCATGGATAATGAATATTTCCTACAAAATACTTAAACATAAACAATCTCAGATAATAATGAGATTGAGGAATTAACCCTTACCTTGCACTTTCCTTTGGTCGAGGGTATGTTTAACCTCCTCTATAATTACCATAGTATGTTATTAAATTATAATAGAACCATATTCATATTTATTATTTAATACATGATTCATTTATGACTTTATAATACTTATTTATTAATAATATTCATGTTAAGTTAACATTTTAGGTAATAATCACTTTCTTTATCTTACGTGTTTTAACTTGTTTTTCTTGTTCGTGTTATTTAGATCATGATTTAAATATTTCTAGAATATAAAACATGATTTATTTATTATATATATTTATAATATAAATATATATAATAATTAGATATATGAAATGGAAAACACCGTTTATGGAGATGGTAGACCGTACATACGCAAAAATGTTGTTTTTGTTTTCATATCGTATTGAACGAAAGTAAGTGAATAAGATATTTTAAAGTAAATATATATATATATATATATTCAGTAGTATTATAATTTCATATATTAAATAATAATTAATAATATATATTTTTATAATCATCATTGAATGGAGAATTTGGAAATGAATATCATCGTGTCGTGGACACGGTAAGTCGTATGTACACATGAGTGACGATATAATTTCCTTAATGATTAAAATGTGTGGTGTCAGATGTTATATTAATTTTTAGTGAAATTATAATGTTATTTTCATTATATATATATATATACATATTAATAATCATTATATCCATCCAAATAACATAGTTTTTAATAACTAATTACACTACGGTGTGGAGATGGTAAGTCGTACACACACACGCATGGTGACATTATCATTTAGAGGATGGATAGAATAATGAATGAAGTTATACCATATTTATAATAACATCACATTATATAAAAGGTACTGGATTTATTATTTTGGTATTTAAATAACAAAGAAAGATAATGTGGAAGAATAACAGAACTTTGAAAGAGGTGATAAAATAATTACCTATTTTTTTTGTGTTTCCTTTTAATTTGAACAAAATAGCTCCTTAGGTTGGATTTATGCTCAAGAGAAAGACTTTGGGTTGAAGTGACGTAAGTTAGGAGGGGATTTTTTAAGGTTTTGGACGACCCAAATGGAATTGGAGTTGTGATTTTAAGAGAAGGGGAAGTACCCTTTTATAAGAGGGGTGTGGGTCACTTTAGAAAAAGCTTGAATTATTATTTTATTATTCAATCATATTCGATTTATAATGGCTCTAAATGAATTTATTTAGAGGCATATGTGTTTATGGGTCGAAATGATCTCATCCAATATGTTTTAGACAAGTTTACGTTACCATATTAACCTTATCTTTTAGATTTAACTCTTAGTTAAATAGTTTAACATTTACCATGTCTCCTTGTATTTTTATATTATATGGTCAATAAAATTACTATAAAATTACAAGAGAAACCCAAGTGGTTCATTAATGATATATATATAATTTTATGTTTATTTTTGAACACCCTTAGATTTTTAGTACTATTATATAATTTAATAATATTGTATTTTTTTTAAAAACACATTCATGTCAATTTTGACACTATTTAGTATTTGGTTTTTGTGAAAGTCATAACATCATGATTATTATGAAACAATTCATTGAATCAACCCTAACATGTCATATTAATATATAAATTTTTTGGATGGCATCAAAATCTTAAATTTACATTTATTTTCATATTTTTAATATCAATTATTTTAATATCTCCTTGACAAAGTAATTACTACGTCATCATTGTGTCAAAAATAAATTTAATTATTTAATCTATCAAAATTATAAATAAAATAATTTTATGTAGGAAATATTTTTATCTTTATAATGAATAATTAAAGTTGAATATATCTTATGTATAACCTTTTATTAAAAATGGTTTATTTATTAAACATTAAATTTAATACTTTTAACTCTTCTTTAAATAAAATAATAATAAATGATATAATCTAATCCAAGTGGACATAAAGGATAATATTATATTCTTAGGTTGTTTTTAGTTAAAATACACTTATCCAATAAAATTAGGACTTGTTTTAGGGTAATTATAACATCATTTTTAACTTTAATTACCCTATATACTTTTAACTGTGGTAAACAAAAGTGAAAAGTAACTATTCACCAAAAATTATTTTCATCTTATTGAACAAAATTTTACTTTCTGATGTCGAACATGTCTCTCAGATTTTTGAAATTCAATTCATAGAAGCGATAAAATTATGTTTTATGCAAATTTGCAAATGTGCCTAGAAGATGTGTCAAAGAAGTTAAAAAGATTAATAAACTTTTATACATCTAATTTAATTGAAAAATGACTCTAATGAATTAAATTGAATTTATGTAGGTTATATATATATTTTTACAAAAAATTAAATTTAATTAAATATATAATTATTTAAATAAAAAGTCGGTTTTAAATAATAACCCCGTGTTTTTCACTTTTCATCAAAAATTGAAAGTTTTCAAAAAATACCTAAAATTAACCATAAGATAATTTTGATATTTTGTATTCAAAAATAAAATCTATTTTACAATATTAAAAATATAAAAGTTGCATTAATTAATTTAAAATTAATTCCCGTTGTAAAAACCAAAAAAGCAAGTTTTTTTAAAAAGTAAAAACTATCAAAAGATTGACATGTGTTTATTTCAAATTTAAATGTGAAATTACTTATAAAGACCTAACATTTATTAAATTATAAAAATATAATCTAATTATACTTCCAAACCATTGAAATGTATAATTTAACACTATAAATTATTTTTATTAAAAAAGTTGTTTTAAATTAAAATTTAATATTTTTCACTATTCACCAAAAAAGGAATGTTATCAGAAAAACACCAAAAATTTATTGAAACTAAATTTTAATGTCCCGATTCTAAATAATAATTTTAGTCTGACTAATTTAATATATAAAAGTGTCAAATATTGGATTTTAAAAAGGTTCTCCATTAAGAGGCGGTAAAATTGCATTTTTTTAAAAATACTTCCTTTATCTAAAAAATAGAATTTGTTCTTATATTATGTTTAAAAAAACACATAATATGAATGTTAAAATTATATAGAGTATATAAAATTCAAAATGTAATTAATACTACTAATAACTTCTTTTTGAACAGCTACTTTGGTAAGTCATGGTGTGCTCGAACTCGGTGTTGCATGTAGCGCATGTTATTGAATTACCTTGAAGAGATAACATACTGGGAAATATTGGGGAGTCAAAAATAGTGTGTATTATGATAGAGGGTTGGGATCCACCTCCCCCCACGAGACTTAATTGTGACGGGAGAGATTTGAGATCATTTTTAAGCACCCTATACTCCTATTCTCATTTTTGATGTGGGGAAATATTCCCAAGTACTATTCATCCTTAAAAAGAAACACACGCTCCCCATATAATTTTTTTCTAATACCCACTTAGACATAGAGGATCCACCCTCCTGAGAAGGCCTTCTGCCACTTATCTTCACCTGATGCCATAACAAACACTAGGAAACACCATAACCAACACCCCAAAGCTCTGGTTCAACCCTTCAACCACTACTAAAGGACCTTGACACTATAAGTCATATATTGGACCCTCATAAGACTCCATGAAGAATATTTCATTCCCCATATGAAAACTGTAAAGGCCATAATGTTTGAAGAAACACTATCCTCCACTGTAATGCTCACTCACCACAACTTTCGCTCGTAAACTGCTACACCAATAGTTGCACGATGACGCTCGACTGCCCCAATCACTTTTAGATCCACCATTGTTGGATAAGTAGATTCTGACTCATGATCCAATCTTGATACAATTTTGACTCATGATCCAAAATTGATCCAATGGAGACTCATGATCCATTGTTGAGCCAAAGATGACTTATGAGCCACCATTGATCCAGAAGTAACTCATGAGAAATCATTGATGCATCAATGAATTGTGATTGGAAATTGAGATGATAGTGAGATGTGAGAAACCATTTATGGAATGGTGAATCATGATACAAAGATGATCTAATGGCGATTAATGATCAATAATTGAGTGGTTTCCATGGTTGGCCATCACTATTTTACATCATTGATACTGGACGGAGATAGCAATGGAAAAATCCTATAGGAGATCAGATTGAGCTAGGCCTCCACTTTCACCACTCTAGACCGACATTGATCACCATTAAACCCTAAAATAATATACATGATGTTTATTTTGTCTCATCTAGACATTATTAAGGATGGAAGAGGCTTCTATCGAACATAATATGGTAACCAAATGTTGTTGCCCCCACCACCACTAAAACATGGAGTTTGAAATAACTCAAGACATGAAAGGACCATAAAGCCTTTTAAGATATTATACCCTTTGGATATTAGTCCATGATAAAATTTTAAACAACCCGAGTGATTTAGGTGTCTCCAAAATGTGACGCGCAAATCTTGGGGGAATTGAGAATAAAAGAGATACATTAATATCTTTATGATGCTTGTGATATTTGAAGAAGGTCAGAGGTAGTCGTCCATACCTATAATAGGATGAGGCCTCCCAATGAAAAAATTTATAAAGGGAGGTAACCAAAGAGAGATAACCCACTAGTGCTACGGGAGAATCTATTTTATCTGACTTATTTTATTTCTTCATTACTTATGTGTTCTCCCTAATATACCCCCACTATTTTCTTTATAATGGTGGGTTAAAACTTTCTATTTGTTGGGTTAATGGTGGTTTCCTTTTGAAATTTTAGAATCATAGTTTTATCAAAATCTAATATATATTTTAGTTTATTAAATGGTATTCAATTAATAACTTCATAATTATAATGGGATGCAATTATGATTTTTCAAAAATCCGAACATTCTAAACATTACTTGGTGAAAGAAATATATTCTACCCCTTTTTTGGTATTTGATGACACTGATTTTGTGATATATTATTTTAAAGGTAATTGTTTAGAGATTTCTAAACACATGTGGGAGACATGGAGGGATAATAAGAGAACTCATATAACTCAATTACTGATTTATAATTACCTAGGTGATATAGGGTAGACCACTCAGCCTCTCAAACATTGGAATAGAAATAGCCCGAATAATAAAATTTGGTGGGTCATTATCACTATCTATTAATATTAATCAAGAATGTACATGGATAAATTATTTTTAATCCATACATTAATGTAATTAAAAAATAGTTAAATTTCAAATGGTCCATTATAGCATTACACGAGGTAATCTAAACTAACAACCCCATTTGATTTTAAACCAATTCCCTTTCCTCCTAGTCATTAAAATTATTTTTCATTAATTTAATTTATAATTTGTGATATATTGATTAAAAAACCACCATTTTAAGATGAATTAAGTCATCCCTACTACTACAAACTTAAGGGGAAACAATTATATTTTTCCCTACCCAATGATTGGGTGGTGTCAACTACTTCCTAGTTATCGTTTTTTTGATAAGGATGATTTCCATTATATTTTAAATATCTTATTGATTATATGTTGATTATGGTATATTCACTGATAAAAACACAGTTTTTCCTTGACTATGGATTGTAGTGACATTCTATATATTTTTTATTCTAATAAAAATGCTATTGATTTATTAAGAAAGTTAATTATGATTCATATTTTTAATCCTTTCTCCCACATGATGAATGAATTGAAATTATTATGTGAATGGTGGGGCGAATAATTATATATCTTCTTAATTAATCAATACGTCACATGAGAAAAACTAATTTCAGTATTTTAGAGAATTCCATATCTATTTAAGTATAATTTGTTTTCCTTATGAGGACTTTCTTGTATATAAAATGTCTTGGAATGTCTCCCTAATGGTATGATTAAGACATCCATCATTATTCATTCCATAAATATGAAATTTATTATTGTTCTCCAAGTGATTATTTATATTACCATTCTATACATGGTAATATTATTCTCATTTATGAAATAATTTGATTTATTTTTTCCAACATTGTTATTATTCATTTATTAATAAATGATATTTCTATTGTTTGATTACCCTTACAGAGAATATGTGATTTTCCTTTTTTATTATTTCCCATTCTATAAGTAACCCAAATGAATACTATGAGTGACATATAAAATCTAAAGTATAAATAGTAATGTTTTCATGTTTCATATTATATATCTTATATTTTAAGAGTAATTAAATGTTCACTTATATATTTAGTTTCTTGAATCTATTGAAAAGCTATATCCAATGTAATTTGATCCGTATGTTTCATACCAATGTAATAAAATAACCACTCGATCAAAGGTAAATTATTTAGAAAATAACATGGATAGATTGTTTCAACTTATAACCCCAGTGGGGATTCTCCACCCCCTAATGAAAAGTTATTTTGAGGGAATATTTGAGAGCATCTGTTTAGCATGATCTTAACAGAGATGGTGGATCACACAATATAAAAATCACTAAGGTATTTTACTAAAAATTCCCTCATAAACCAGAGCATACCAACATTGATGAGGAGAAGGATATTGGGATATAAGTTCCCTTAACCCTTAGGGATGGGGTATACCTGGATAGGGATGTTATCAAATTTTAACTATGGAGTCTATAATAACTGAATGTTTTATTTTTGGGAATTAGTCTGATTATGAGCCATATGAAGTGAAGTATTATAATATGAGTTACCAACTATCAGGAGTTTCTTTAAAATTTATGCATTTTAATTTCCCATATTGAAGGATCATTTGATATAATGTACAACTTGGACTAATAGTTATATGATTACCCATTACTGCCGAGAATGTGGTTTCTGATCCTTAGAGATGACATGATTCTCTTAATAAACAATATAAAATATAAATAACATAGTCTTGAGAAATGTAATTAAGAAATTATATTTCATGACTTATTTTACATTTAGTATAATTTATTTTGAACTGGGTAAAATTCAATTCTCAATGTTCAATCCATCCTCTTATGTGTAATTTTGATGAGGCTTTATCAATTAATAAGTACATGGTTTTAAAATCGGTTAGTCATCCATAATGAAAATATTTTTATTCCCATTTAAACTATGTATTTTTTTGTATATGGAAGGGTAGAAAAGTCAAATTCTTAGTATAGTCTACTTATCTATTCATTGTGTTTGTCATAATCCCTATAAGGCAATTATTTTATATTGGGATGGTGGATAGTTTTTCAGAGATTCTAGCAAATATTATGTATATATGCCTATTTCAATGTCTCTAGATTGTCATTATGTGATATTGATATGGTGTAGAATATAAAAATAATATGTAATTTATATAGATATTGTCACATGAACATATTAACCTCTTCATGTCTTCATATAAATTTACCAAAATGATCTAACTAAATAAGTTTTCCCCATATTTCTTTATTAAGGGGTGAAGGCTTATGCAGAACGTCATCCACAATAATAATGTCTAGCTGATCTAAAGGTGTATGTGATGACTACAATTTCATCTAAAAATTCTTCTACTAGGAATTGTTTTTGTTAGTAATATATCAGCCTCTTATTTCAACTTCTATTAGTATTTTATGTTATACATGATGCGAGGGTGCTATTAAAGTGATATCGATAAGGGGAGGAACTTATCATAGTTGTATGATTCCACTATAGGGAGGGACTTTGCAGTTAATTCCACAGGAGGGGGGAGATAATGTATTCATCATATTTACTATTATGGGGATTACATATATTATGGATTAATGATTGACTGTACATAAAATCTCTACAAAATAGACTATAAGTAGGATATTCTGGGTGTAAAGGACATATTTCTTCTAAATGATCTCCATGGAAACCAATATTCAATAGATTGGAAACGAGATGGCCTTTTTTCAGTTGATATTATAGTTATGAGAATTATTTTTGTAGCTATCACAATTATAAAAGTTCACATGATATATAATATTGTTTCCTCAAGCAGAAACTTTGTGGAAGATTATTGGGGGTGGACAATCAAAGATACTGGTCGTAGTACTATGGGGATAGTATCCATGACTACATATTTTTTTTCTTTTTGAAGATGGGTTAGTAAATTTTTCTTTGATACTATCAAGCGATGTTTAAGTTCATCAAGAACATATTCACTGATCTAGGAATGGATTTTACCCTGATTCTAGGTAATTAATTTTCCACTATGATATTTGTTCTTAGATACATTTCACTGATTGGTTGAGGTCATTCATTGTGCACAACAATGTTTACAAGTGGGATCAATCCTATAAATCTACAATGTTACCCTTAGGATGCAATGTTCTAATTATTGAGACTGGATTGGAGTATGGTATTTCCTCCATATGCTATCAGAATATAATAATTGGTTTCCATAGAGAAGGTGGAGAGATGCGACTGAATCTTGGTTAGAATCATGATATGATGATAATATTCCTTTCCTTGTGGGAGAAAATTGATATTTGATTTACTTTGATTTAATTTTAGGATATTTTAATAATATTATGAGGTTTCAAGGGAAATATGCCTTTCATGATGTGAAATTTAGGATATTATAGAAAAATCTTCATTGAATGTTAATATGAAATCAATACTATTCCTCATTTTTTGGGATAAGAAAACTATCCTTTAAAATTGGAGAATAAATATAGCTCTACACTTATGTATCCATCAAAGTATTTTGAAAAGATCATTAGATGATTTAATTGGAATTTTATCCTCCCCCTTATATCTATAAGGATATACTAACAATGGCGTTCTACTATTACTGATAGGATATATTGAAAATTCTGTAATAAATACAAAGGGATATAATCCTATCATTCGATCACCACTATAATTTTTTATTGACGTTCCTCTATGAAATTGGGATTATAGGTTCACTCTTCAATGTTAGTGGGAATATTATCCTACATTAGTCATCCTATTGTTATTAGTACATATTATTTGGCTTCATAGTTTAGAGAAAGTGTATGACATTTCTCCATGATTGTTTCTATAATAAAATTGAATTAACCTCATGATTCATCTAGATTATCCTAACAATAATGATGATAAAAATAATACTACATTCCTACTCTATGGTGGTATTTAGAATATGCTAACTATCCCCTTTCATGGGAATGGTGATATATACCTGTTCATGTCCTTTAATAGTTTTTTTTCACCTAGAAGAACCTCATATGGGGTTTCCCATTCCATGTGACCAAGGATGGTTTGTCTGGGATGGCCTCTACCAAACATTAAAGATGAGAATGGGGCAAAAAACATTGGTTCTATTTCTTCTCTATAGGTTCCCTCCTTGGTATCTCTTTGACCATAGTGAGGAAATAACTATCTACTATCTTTATATCCCTTATATAGGGGTGGTAGGAATTGACTCTCTTTGAGGATATGATTTCTATGTGGTTGGAGATGGTAGTTGATATGTTGGGATTTAATGTAGTCTTATATCAATGAGTTGATTTATAGGGATTAATTTACAAGAGGATATTCTATGAATCCTCCAATGTGGGGAAAATGTAGTTGAGGCTGAACACTAAAACCAAATCATTCTACACATTTTATAGGAGGCATATAATTAGTGACAATTTCATCATAGTCATCATGGTCATAGAATTTTTTTAAAGGCTAGGTGTATATATGATGTTTTGATAGTTGGATATCTTTTGATCAAAATGTGTTATGATGGGTTTATAATACCTATGATATTAGTAGACACAGAAAATAAAACCAATCTATGAAGTATCATAAATAAGGAGTATTATTGATTGATCACCTACATGGGTAAATTTTTTATATCTATTTCACCATTCTATTTATGATATAAACACTGATGTGCTTCTATTCTCAAGCTATCATGGTGAAATTAAATAGAAAATTTCAGTAGGTAGATAGTTTTTTTGGTTTCTATATATGAAATTTTAGAATACACGTTAATTGATAGGATGTTTGGTTAGTTCATCACACCCATTTATTTATATTTTCATCAACAATGTTACTCCCTTATAGATTTATGATTTTTTTGTTAGTCGTTCTGAAATCCTGCTGTGGGATTGGTTTTTGATATTTAAGTGATCAGACCAGAACCTTGTATTCAATTTGAGGACCTACATATATAAAATAATATCAATCGACATGACCATATGTATGTATAATATGATCCCTATATTTACTTATTAATTAGTGATATTATGGACTAAATCCATAGAGTTGGAAAATATGGAGTCCATTTCCATTCAATTAGGTGAAATTTATTATGGTGTAGGGATTTGTCCCTTAAAAGCTCTTCCTAGGTATACATGTGAAGGTAATAATAGCCCACATATTTCAGTACTGCTTAAAATAAAACATCATAACTTTTATGGTCATATAAAAGAGAACATAGTGGTTCCTTTTTAAGGTAATTTAATATTGGTTGTTTCTATGAATTATAATTCCATTTGGAGTCAGAACCTTGGTGAAAGGTTCCATGAAATGGTTGGTGTGTGAGTTACATGTTAGAATCCCTTTAGAAATCTTATCATAGGGAATAAATTGCTTTGAGGGATGTTATATTATATGGGATATGTCTGATTTATATATATGTTCAATATGGATCAGTGTAAATATAGTTTTAGATATTTGGGTTGATACTCAATGAGGAATAATATGTATCCTGATTAATAAGAATCAAACCAAAAACAGATCTATTTGTATTGTTTGATGTTATTTCACCAGACCATACTGTAAAGCTCAATGTTATATAGTAAGGATGTTGTTGTGAAGTTTTATGTCAATAAAAATGGATTTCCATGTTGTAAAAAGGGATTATAGAGTATTGTAGGGGACTTATGCCTGGGTAGTCTAAATATGTAGTTCACATGGAATATGGATCTTTGAAGTATTGAGTTGGGAGTTAAACATATTAGGAGTCCCATATACACTTTTACTTTTTATTATTCAACGGAATGAGTGGTGAATGAAGACTAGACCCTTAAAGGATATGATCCCAAGGAGAATAGGAGTATGTTCTTATATACGATCCTCCCTACCAATGCCTGGGAGAAACTATCATCAACTCTATACAAGGGATACTATATCTCCCACACTAATTCATGATTCATAGTGATGAAATAATCCAGGATAAAATATATAGGGATTATACTAAAGGGGATAAAAATTATCTAATGGCTCCGTGAGTGGACCTATTTGACCAACATGAAACTTTTCTAGTAAATATGAACAACAATATCCATGGGGGATCTCACTAGTATCCCAATGATGACACCTCTTGTTACAAAGGGGTTATATTATTGTAATAACACTGCATATTTTATTAGTCCAAGAGGATAACATATGAGGTAAATTTTTTCAAGTAAATATAAGATCAGAAGGGTGTATGTTGATTTCTATACATAGACTATACATGTTTGGTTTTATTGAAAATGTATTGATTTGGAAATTTTCATCTTTGGATCATGGAAAAAGGGGTCTATAGGGTCATTTGGGTAGTTTTAAAACCATTAGATAACATATTCCAAGTGATAAAGAGAGGCATAAAAGGAAATTAGGATGGTTCTTCCTGCAGGGGATATGGTTGATGAGATGATATGTGGTAATGTGACAAACAGTGGAAGGAATGTTGAACCCCAAAAGACTCCTTATTAGTATAGTGTAATGTGGTATGTATAAGGAGAGTGATATCTAAATAGGTTAATATTTGAAAAGGGAATTGGTGGATGGGTGCTCATCAAGAGGTTATCCATGATGAAATGACAGTGTAAGGGGGATTTCATGAAGGTCCTCATATTTATGGAAGCTCATGTATGGATGACCATATAGGGGGGATCTGTGTACTAGAATCCCTGAAAGGGTTCCCTTCCAATGGAATTTGTCTATATGTCATTTGTGGATGGGGGTTAACTGAGTATAATATTCATATATTGGTTTCTTAGGATGCTCAAAAATATAATAATGGAAAGGTGTGTCAATGAATGAAACATAGAGAAGAAACTCATGGAAGGATGGTATCATTAATTATACCTCAATGTGTTGTACATTATTCCATGTTTGTTAGCTCACCGATTACCAATGAGTATCTCCATGAACATAGGCACATAAATCTTCAATTATGTTTCTCTTCCTTTTCCTATATGTATTTTTTGTCTTTTTTTAAAGAAACCTGAGGTATTTACATAAAATAGTTGGGTAACTATATACTAAAGTAGGAATCTACCTGGGTGGATGACATGTGATCCGACCTTATGGTTGCTAACTCTAGTACATTATGTCGTAACTAATAAATACTATAAAGGGAACGATTGACTGCTTGGGAATCTATCAGGGAGACATGTATAAAATGATGAAATTGATTGAGTATGCTTCAATTTAGAACTCTATAAGGGTTACATGTATGAATGGATCATGAATTCAGAGTATATATCCACCTAGGACTCTACTAGTCCTCTATGTATGATGACATCTAGTGCACTTATAACATTAATAATAATTAGTATTTGTAGTGTAATGTTTTTTAACTTTTCAAAACATCTTCCTTCATCTTTAATATTTGGGTTAAATTTTATAACATGGTGGTCCTCATAATGTTATTACCCATTAATTGTTTATATAATTTATAATAAATACATATTAAAATTATTATGGTATTGAATTTTTTATCTTTGAGATTTATAATTTTTTATGTTTACATATAATTATTTATGAATATAAATATTTATTTATATAATTAATGATATATACATAAAATTATTTTTTATTTATAAAAATATAATATTTTTAATTATAAATATAATTCAATAAAACATTTTATATATAATCAATACATTATATAAATATATAATTAATAATAATAATGTATCTATACATTAGAACTAATAAATATATAAAATATACTTATTTATGGGGATATCAGATGATTTCTCTTAGAAAGGGAGATTACCATTTAATATTTGAATCAAAGGACAAATTCACTTCGATAAGGGGAGAATGTAACATGAATCTCAATCCTTGAATAGTCAAATTGAAGGAATGTGATGTAAATTTCAACCAATATACACAAAAAAACCAATGTGAATATTTGGATCCAACTTCATAGAATGAATTGGGTGTATAGATATCCTCATTTTTTTAATGACATTTCTAATTATGTTGTGTTTCATCTAATAATTGATTCATGCATGGAAGAGGAAGAATTGTTATATTATGAAGGTATTTTGGTGGATGAAAATATTAATGTCATTATCTCTGAGTTTGTGAATCTGATAGATAATAGTTATAATATTAAAGTTAATATTGAATATTATTCTGTACCACACTTTTAATACTTATTTAGTATTATGAGTATTATGATATAAAAATTTATATTTATCAGAACTAGGTTCAACAATATGTTATGGATAATGGATACGTATAGAAGGAAGTATAAAAAAGGAATAGGGTTACATCCCAAAATGAGAAGGATGAATCATCAAAGAAGTTGTACATGATGATAGATTCAATAAAAATTATTGAAATTAATAAAAAAATTAATATCATATGATGCAACTAAGACTTCATACACAAATAAAAAAGTTATGTATGTGTTTTCATACAGTCAGATGATATAAGAGGGGGAAGATGTGAAATGAGAACCAAGTGGATCTGAGACCTAAATGGAATGAAAAATGAACCAGTGAGATCAGTATGACCTAAGGGAAGGTGCAATGATGGGAAGATTGGATTAAAGACGATATTCTGGTGAACATGAAGAAATATGAGGGTGGATGTACACTAAGAAGTCATCTCAAATTTTTTTATTAAATCTTAGTGAAATTATCGATTTTTCATGAAAATATAATACCGATTATATGTACCAACATAGAGAATTCTATTTTTAATTTGAATGGGATATATGATACAAAGAATAATATTTATATATAATGATCCCATAATGTTTTGGAGTACATGGAAACTTAGTTGAGAAAAAAATTGGTGATAGAGTCCAATATAGATAGAAATGAAGAACATTAAAAATGATACTAATAAGTAAAATTTTCAGAAAGAGGAGGGAAATGATTAATGTAATAATATAGCATAGATATACTCTAATTGGGATGCATTAATGTGAGAATAAGTGTAATTAGATGTTCAGGATAAAATGAAAAATAGAAACCAGATAAGTAAAGTTGTAGATAATTTCAAGGGCTGAACAAAAAATAACGTAACACCCTTGGTTTTAGGAGAAATTATTATTATAATTTATTAATTATATAATTATAAATAATATTTTCCAATCCATTCAAAATAAAAAAATTTATTGTGGATCAGGTGACAAAAAATATGAACCAGTCTAACTACATTAAACAATTATAATGGAAAATTTAAACGAAGGTATATGATACCATGTATCACATACAATGGATTATTACACATCATGAATGATTAAAAACATTAAAACTACAAAACATTTAAAGGGGGAAATAAATTAAAAATAATACTAATTTAGACATAGAAACTCTCTTGGACTGTCATCTCCATTAAGATTCATGATTAGAATAACATAACCTACAATGATAAATAACACCATGAAAGGAGAAAGAATGTTGTCAGACCTAAATTTAAAACCATGAAAATTATAAGTGTGAATAAAATATGTTTAGTTGGTATACATATGTATGAAATAAATATTTCCATTTCATATATGATCATTAAAATTATGGTCACATCAAATATGTTTATTATAATTATGGTCATTTTCATATTTCACAGAGGTATTCGAATGTCATTTATTGTTAAGTGGTAAATTTGAAATAACATACCTCACAATAAAAAAAATCAAATTTAAAATATTATAACTATATATATATAATTACATGTTATATTTAAGTAATTATATTATTAATTCTTGATATTATATATATAATTAAATTAAATATTTTAATGTAAATTAATTAATGAAAATTAAATTTTAGAATATATAAAATTGGTCAGTGGTATTTATCTAAGGGTATTTATTATAAAAGTAATATTTATCTTCAAAGAAATTTTTTATTATGTATTTTGTTATTATTTTAAATGCACTAAATTAGAAGTCTCAAAATATTATTATATATGATATAATATGTTAACATCACTTAAATTAAAAATTTATATTGAATAATATTAAGAATACATAATGTTTAAAAACAACATTTTTCAATAAAAGTAATTTTATTTAAAATTTACATTATTCATTTAGATGGTTTATATACAATTTTAAATTTTAGTTTTATAAAATAAATATCATTTCATAATTTTTCATATATAAATTATCTTATTATGAAGTTTTGAAATTGTTTTGAAATAGATAATTTTTATGTGAATTGTAAAAATCTTAATTTTTCTAAAAAATATCACTTTTATTGATAATAAATGAATAAATGATTAAAAATAATATTTTATATGGATAATATATATAATAATTAATATAAATTATTTTGAAATACTATGTTGAATTTCTAGAACACATACTTTAAATTGCTGAATATGAAGTAATATTTATCACTAAAAAATATTTTTATGGGATTATATTAAAAATTAGCATTTATAACATTTTGAAATTAAATATAAGAAAATTTATTTCCAATTTCTGTTTACCTTTTCTATATTTTTTTTACAATTTCAATTAAATTATTCATAAGAATGAAAATATTAGTATTATTGCTGTCAATTACAGTGGAAAGGGAAAACCGTTTTCCATAAAATAGTGATTTTATTAATATAATGTCATTTTTATCTATTAAATAAAATTGATATAAATTAAATTATGACCATAATATAATTTTTAAACCTATATATGACTATATTGTAACTCACACAATTTGAAATCAATACTAAATAAGATTATTCAACATAAAATGGTTAAAAGTCTTTTCTCTCCAAACATTGTTTTTTATATAATATATATTTTAATTCAAAATTTTATTCCATAATATTAATAATTTTAATTAAAATAAATTGATATTATATTTATGTCAAATTAATATAAAAATTTCAATAGGTTTTACCCTATATATGATTTATAAAATATTAATTACTTAGTTAAATTCATGTTTCCATGTTAAAAATCAAAATGTAAATATAAAAAACATTTTTTAATATACTTGTAAAATGTCTAAAACATATGTGGAAGGTGTTGGTTGAGGTTTAATCAACCCAATATCTTGAAAAAAATGTTATTTTATGTATTTTTGTCATTTCACATTGAATAGTGTACTTATATCTTTGAAGCATCCTGGGTATTCCCAAAAGATCCATTTTCTCCACTTATAAAAGGAGATCACCTATAAACCTACATGTTTACACATATAAAAATGATTTCAAATAATAAAATTCTCAAAATAAATCTTATGGAAGTAATTTTATAATCTTTAAACACCTATTACCTAGAATTTGTCTTAAGGCCATCACTTCTAAGGAAATTAGTAAGAAGAAATCAAGTCTCCAATATAAGTATTAAATTATTTTCAACATTTAATAATTAATAATTATCTTAAAAAAATATTATAAACATAATAATATAATTAAATATGTTTCATTATTATAATTATTTATTAATATATATTGGATAACCAATTTTCACTCCCCTCTCTCTATTATGAAAAACAAAAGCGTCGTTAGTGCATTATATGGACTATTGCCTCCACAAAGCCACATATTTCCTTTTAATAGAACCTCCCTTCATTGATGATCAAAAGGATGTAATGGAGGAATTTATTATATATATATAATATAAAAATGACTATGAAATTTAAAATTATAATTTACCTTATCTCTATCTCATTATTTGAGAAATGAAAACATTAATTAGGAATAGTTGCAAACTATCACATCCATGAGACATGTGTATCATTTTACAAAAATACGTTTCATGCTTGGATTTAAAAAGTTATCTAATATATAAAAAATATATACATAACACTATTAATATTATGGAATTTATGAAACATTTTTACAATGATTTCTAGCAAGGTCAACATACATATGGTTTTATAAATTTATCATCCAAATAAGCTCATGTAATCGATATATAAAAGAAAAATATATAATAAATAATTAAAAAATAATAAAAAATTGTCTCTATTAAAATTTTTAAATAATTATATGGTTCATGGGAATATATATAATATTTTTATTTTTTGATTATTTAGGTCTTTAGGCATTTGTAGAAAATGTATCTAGAATAGGATATGGGGTTTTCCCCAAAATAACCATCATTGAGACATATTTTCATTTATGAACATAATCTAATTTAAATGGTATGAATAATACTAGTATTATATTTTAAAAAATAATGTATATATTTTTTATTTTCACTTCAACATAAATATAACCCTCTTTAATGGGGCTTTAATAGAGTGTTTCTTATGCTGTTAGTGTTCTATCTCAATCATCCTTCATTGAGTCATACCTTGATATTTTACACCCATATTAATTTTTATAGAGTATATATTACCCAAATGAAATATGATATCCTAAATTAGGGTTTGAATTAGAAACATCACTTCCATTTATGGGAGTTATTGTTTTTGAATATGAATTATGTATTCTAAAAAAAATATAATGGTGTTTTCGTAACTCAATGTTCTTCCATCAGTTATAATTTTCCTCTTTGAGTTTTTATTTGATTTCTTATGGTATACCAAATATCTATATTCAAAGACCAGTTTTATTTAACTATTCCTTAACATCTAGTTTTAATTAATTTCAAAAATTAAACTATGTTTAGATTAATTCCCATCCATTTAAAAGATAGTTTTCCCTCTTTATCTAAAACTACCATTTATTCCAATGTTTTACTTTGTAATTAGAAACCTAGTTATGTTTTATATCAGGTAACATAATATTCACCTTTAATTATTTTAAAAATATTGTTTTAATATCTAATATTATGATTTGGGATTTCAACATATATGTTTTAAGACATATAAAGGGATCTTTTGAACCTCCCTCGTCACTTGACTATTGCACATTATATTCCCTTTCCTCCCATTTATGGAATATTAATCTCATAAAACTATTATATTTTATTGATATTCGTCACTTAAATTTGTATCTATTTATACATCCCTTTCACTTTGGTGGTTATACATGATTTTAGTTCCCTTTAACAATCCCACTTTTAAGTAAATATAATATAGGGGATCATTATTATTTCAAATATGATATGTATAATGATATTTATAAAATTATTTTAAACAATGAATAGGTTAAAAAAACTCTCATTATTATATATTTAACCCTCTTGGTTAAATTATTATTTAATAGAAAACTATATGGTCTTTCCTTCTTTAAAAATACAATTTACTGGTTTTATAATGCTTTACACAAGTGGTAAATTTTTATTCATCATTCTCCTAGATTATTCTCATGAATTATATGCATTGGAAGCCATTATTCAGGTCCTATGTTTAAATTAATAATATAAAAATAAAAAAAATATTTAATTCCTTATACTTTTAGGAATACTTATGATTTAGCCTTATGTTTTTCTGTGAATATGAATTAATAAAACCACTTTTTTTCTCATCTGTTTGATTGTATGGATAATTTATACATGTTTTATTTTACTCATATACATAGAATATATACGATTTTTATTTATGATATGTCTTGTAGTGGAATTATATATCCCTATATTTTATTTGGTAAATATTTTTATATCATGGGATGTTATGTGGGGTATTAGGGAGTCAACATAATCCACCATGGGACTTTTTCAACTTTATGATTGTGTTTTTAGGAGTATCCCTTGACATAAATTTAGTATATCATGTATTATTTTATAAATTTTTTTATGACTTTATGATACAATTTAATTATTCAATTTATATATTATAATAATAATCCTCATTATGATATCATGTTTTTTCTCTAAACTCTCCTATTATTCTATACTGCCATTCTCATTCACACACTGTGACTTTTTAGCTGACCCTATTCTTTATGTATTTTCTATAGGATATTGTATTAAATTTTATAAAATTAATGGGTTTTATTATAAATTTTTATAAACTTTGAATAAAATGATGTTTTTATTTTTAGTATGATGTATTTTTATGTCCAGTTCTCTAAATATACAATAACCCTTGATCCTCAATGTCTATTGTTTTAGAAAACTTTGGTAATAATTAAGAAATAATATTTCTTTGATGTTAGGGTATCTAAATTTGGTATAATATGTATTTATCATTATTTTTAGAGAAGATAATTATGGAACATTAGTGAAAAACCATGGGTGAAGTTATGGGATACACCTATGTATAAGATAACATCATAAATGTTTTGGAAAATATACATTGTGTGGGTTTCCATTCAATTAATTCCATTTATGGATGTTGAGATGAAGCTGTTGGCGCTGGATAATGTTTACCTAGGGGTAATAATAATAAATAAGGTGTGGTTGTTATTAAATCAACTATGACCTAGTATATGATAAGTAGTTTTAACTATATACAGGAGGATTTTTTTGATAATTTTATATAAATAAATTTTTTTTTCAACGAAGAGTGAAAATAGTAAATTTTATTGAAAATTTTATTTTATTTTATAGTATTTAAAAGGTAAAATTATGTTTTTAATTAGTTTTAAATTTTAATTAATTAATTTTTATTTAAATTAATAAAATTATGTTCTCTGAAATTTTATTTAAACATAAATTTAGTATAAAAATATTTTATATTTAAATTTGTAATTATTCAGTAAAATTAATTTCCGTTGTATTTTTACTATTTAATTTTTAATAAAATTCTACATTTTTTTTAAATTTTGAACAATGGTTTCAATTTTTGAAATCAATGTTTTAAAATTTAGTAAATATATACCTTATATTTTTTGTCAACATGAATGGTTATATTAGTATTTTTATTACCATAGTAGAGGCTAAATTTTGTAATTCTAGTTTCCAATAAAATGATATGAACTACACGATGACCCCAAAAAATACATAATCATATTTTTCATAGAATATCAACCATAAGAATACATTGGTCCAATTTATGACCATTTGGCTCCACATGGATGATGTTATTTTTTTAATAGTATTTTATTTAATGAAATATCAAATAGGTCACACTCTTATTTTTAATAACTGTAATATTTCAAATATGTTGTCATCTAGATGGTATGTTCAACAACTAATATTATTTTTAACTATAAAGGAATTATATTTCTCATGGAATATTATTTTTACTTTTTAGTGAAAAATAATTATCTAAAATTATTACACAATGCTGATGAGATAATTATTCAATTTACGAAAAAATAAAATACATCATATAAAAAATATTTAAATAAATATAATTAGAGACAAATAATTTAATCTATGAATTTTCTAGATGAATTTTACATTGCTGAGATGTTTTAAAATAATTAATTCTATGTTTTAGTATTATTTTGAAATTATTATAGTCAAAGTAATGATTAGTTGTGAAAATTCAAATTTTAATTATTTGTATAGTAAATAATATTTTATTAAACAGTATAAAAGTCCTAAAAATATTAAATTAAACCAATGGATTATTATGAGATTTAAAATATCATTATTTTTCAGTTAATTTGTTTTTGGATATTTTACAGTAAAATATTGACCCTCAATGTGTAAAAATATATATTATCATAGTAAGAGCTAAAAACCTTCAGTAATGGTTAAAATCAAAATATAATAGTGTAAATATATCCTATAAATGTCTATATTTTTATTATATTAGTTTATTTATACCCGTAAACATCTTATATTATAAATAACTCACTTTGGGTCCATTTAGTGTTGAAATTTAATTTATATTAATTTAATATTTTGAGATCCTCCAAGCGTGACCCTCCCCTCTCTTAAAAAACTACACATATTCTCATTAATTCACACTTCAAAACAAATTTTTTCAGACAATAACATTAACCAATACCTTAATATTATACCTATCCACATCATAGAATAATTTTATTTAGTAACAATTTAAAATTTAGAGTTCTTTTTGAGTTGTCCCCTAGTTGACTTCTAAAGAAGATGTATAATTTTTATCTACATGTTTTAGTTTTGTTTTATATTCCAAATCCCTCAAAACTTCTTAAAAAATGATAAAATAATATATTTAATAAAATCAATATAAGCTAAGGTTATTATTTTATATTCACGACCTATATCGATCACCTCTTCCATTAAATGGGAAGTTATTAATCCTTCGTGTGCATGGAGGATTACCACCTCATGAATCAATATAATTCGTTTTACAGTGTTTTATCTAAAGATTGATTATATATATGAAAATAGTGTTTATATATGATATTAATAACATATTTAATATCATAAAAATATAATATATCATTTATTTTTATATATTTCTATACATAGAAAATGTGAATTTTGTTCATGCGTTCTTGTGGGATACCACCCCAATGAAGCAATGTGATTATTTGTTCATACCCACATCATAAATAATATATATATATATATTATATTTTAATTATTAATATTATATTTATTATATTATTATAATTATATGAAAATATATTAATACCTATATTCTCTCCATAATTATCTTTAAAAACTAGAAATGTTACTCATGCATACGTACGACCTACAATCTCTTTGATTATAACCACGGTTATTTTCGAGACATATATAATGGTCTAATTTGAAAGTATAAATGATTTATAAAAATTAAAATTCATTCATGAATATTTTTTTAGAGATGATTTAATCCTTATGTCATTGAACTTCGTTAATTGAGAAAAGACATATTGTATTGAATTACAAAATATCATCAAAACATTTGATGGGAATTAAAGAGATTAAGAAATTTTATAAGAAATTAAAATATGTTAAATAGATTAATAATACAATATTAAAATTTTACTAAAAAATAAATAGCTAACATTTTTATATTACACATGATGATAACTTATTTACGTCACAAATCATACTCAAGTTAAGGGAATTTTTTGAAAATATCTTTATAATATTTCCTATAAAACACTTTATTACCTCCATGTAATTGATTTTATAAAATGTTCCAAACATTTATACTAATATACTATTATATATTAATTTAATTTTTAATATTCATTTTTTATAAAAATGGGTTGAAATGAGTCGTTTTATTTAATTTTTTAAAAAAGGTAATTGTGAATTTTCTAAAAAAATATATAGAAGGAATTTTTTTTATCTTATATATCATAAGATTATTTTTATACCATCATAATACATTAATGATTTTAATTATCCTTTATATTTTTTATTTTTTTTAGAATATGTTTTATTTATTATGTGATAATTTCTTCAATTTTAAAAATCATATTAAAATGAATACTATATTTTGATTCCCAAATGTGTGTTTATATAAAATATTTTAAAAAGGTTTTTTTATAAAAATGTGAAATGTTAACATATTTTATTCTTGATATTGTAAATGATCATTATATTAAAAATTTGAAAGTATGATATAACTTATATTATTGGTTTAGCTCCATTATATCTCATGAGTGAGACCAGTATAGCCTATATGAAGGGTTGAGACCCATTATAACTCATGAAAAATTGGTGATTCTGATATTGATTATATAATGGGTGATCTCAATTATTGATCTCCAATTAATTGGGTATTTATTATTCCCTTTTGATAGTTATATTTGATGTTAGTCATATGGTTATTCAAATTGAAATGGTTTTGAAAGGGTTTTATGATTGTGATGCTCTATGTTTCCAAAAAGGGTTTTTATTTCCTTTTTTCTACTTTAAATGTTATACATGTGTATAACGTGTGTGTGTTTTTCAAGTAGAATTTTTTCATTCCATTCTCTCATAGAATATTTTAGATAATGTTAAACAATATATGTTTTTTTTATATTTTTACTTTAAAAACTATTTTATGTCTCTATGTCCTTTACTGATATTTTTGCATTCATACCACATTTTAGAATATTTTTCACAAGGATCTATTGATGATTAAAGACAAGGATGAGTTCAAGAATCAAATTTGATAAGGTATTTCTAGAAAATAGATTATGTTTTATTTTTAAATAATTTTTTTTGGATTATGTATTCAAATTAGAAGTGTCCACTTATAATGTATGGGTTGACTATATAAGAATTTGTCCTAATTTACTAAAACTGAACACTAAAAATATCATGAGGATTATAAGGATGTGAATTCTAGTTCAATGAAACTATAATATGTAATTATTACTGTTGGGTTCATATAGTTGGTATCAATGTAAGGTTTAGATAAGCTTGGAGATTGTGATGTTTTCATGAGAAGTTATCTTAAGAGTTATGGATTCCATTATGCTATTATCATTTCAAGGTTGATCATATGTTCAGTAACTTAGAAAACACTTTTTAGGATCTATGTTATGAAATTATAAGGTGTCTAATGTAATTTTTAGAGACCTTTATTTTTAGGTCAATTATGGTTTATTACATTTTGGGATGAAAATTATATCCTATAAGATAACCATTGAGGTTAAAAAAATTATTCAGTTTTTAATATATTATGGTTTTCCTTTAGAATATTTATCATATTTCTAGGAATTTTATAAGAAATATAATTTATGAAAAATTTGGAAAACTAATAAGTTATGCAACAATCCATCGCATCTGGAAAGGAAATAAGGTTTCAACAGGAAAACAATGGAAAGAAAGGGTGTGTCTTGGATGTCCCGACCTACATTCCACTTAAATGGTTCCCTAGTCTATTGGACAACATGGCCTTAAGATCACATCCACATATGCTGGAGGCTATCAACTAGCAGTAATGGTCTAAGGTTGTACAATGGGGAGACTATACCCTCATTATCAGAGTATCACATTGCTTCAAAATATAAATAAATAGAAGAAGTAAAATAATTTATTGATAGAGGAAGGTAAAACATCAAATAGTAAAAAATAACCAACATCAACAACATCCAGTATCCAATACATGATGATTTAATTTTAGGGGACTATAAAAATAAAATGGCATGCATGGTAGTAATCATGTTATAAAATACTTGCATCAAAACAACAAAAATAAAAAAAAATTATATCTAATATCATCATGAGCTATAGCTCAGTCATATGCTTCCCCATTCACATAATAAAAAAATCCTTAATAAAAAACTCAGAGCTATTTAATTTCCAAACGTACATCCACATAATCTATCTAGGTTTCATCGGTGGCCTAGATAGTGTGTGAGATAATCTTAGTAGGCCACCACTAATGATATTTGTAAATATAAAATTAGTTCATATGATATGGAAGTATGTGGGTAACAGTGGTAAGAAATAACGAAATATTTAAAGGGTTATTTCTGGTTCATGAAGGAAAATAGACTGAAAATACCTACTTCTTACACTACTAGAAACTGAGGTTTTCCCAACAGATATCTACCAACAGCTTCTTCAAACTGTTGGTTTACTCTAAAAAAGGTAACATTTTCCAAAGGTTTGTTCAAACCATTGGGAATGTGTTAATATAGTTATGATTTCCCAATGGTTTGCAAAAACCATTGGGAAATATTTAGTTCCTCTAAGATTTACCAATAGTTTTAATAAATTTTTGGTAATTAAAGGTTTTCCCAATAGTTTTAAAAAACCATTGAGAATGTTTCCCCCAAAATAAACAGTATCCCCGCTCCCACTCCACCTGATTACAAACCCTAATCCAAAGCACTTCTCGAAGGTTTCTCGGCCGAGAAACTGCTTCCAACCATAGATCCATATTCAATCAATAAATTATTTATTTCTACACTTCAAATTATTAAGTGTCACCTTAGTTTTAATGTTCTAACTCGATTTTTTTCCTGTTTTCTTTTTTGATTTGGGCTAAATTAGAGTTCCTATGATCTGTGGCATATCAAACCCTTTGATTTGTTTTCTGTTTTTGGTTCTACACATCAAACATGGTAAAGGTTTTGTTTATTGGGGTGATATTGTAGTTTCTATGGACTTTATTTTAGTTGAAAATTGGATATGGATTTTGTATTTATAGATTTTGTTCAAGAAATAATGGGAAGGGTATTGATATTGAGGATGAATTGGATGTTGGTTGGGTGATGTATTGAAATTGTGACGTTGATTTGATTGGGTATATGCAATTTTTAAGGTATTATATGGATATTTACACCCCTGAACACCCAACCCCAAACCCTATGGACACCTCCCACCCCCTGGACACCCCCACCCCTGGACCCCCCCATTGGACAACCCCCACCCCCTTCACCCCACCCCATGGACACCCCCACCCCTGGACACCCCACCCCACCCTCCCTAGAAACCCCTCACCCTAATGAATAGACCCCCACCCCTGGACTCCCTCCACCCCTTAGACAACATCAACCCCTTAGACAACCCCCTGGACACCACCACAACTCCTGGACACCACCACACCTCCTATGTGTTGGGACAAATTTTTAAATTGGAATTAACAATGTATATTATTTCCCCTTTCCCAAATGACATTTCCTATGTGACCCATAGAGCCTTATAAATTGAATTTTTCATGTTTTAGGAATACTTATGATTTAGCCTTATGTTTTTCTGTGAATATGAATTAATAAAACCACTTTTTTTCTCATCTGTTTGATTGTATGGATAATTTATACATGTTTTATTTTACTCATATACATAGAATATATACGATTTTTATTTATGATATGTCTTGTAGTGGAATTATATATCCCTATATTTTATTTGGTAAATATTTTTATATCATGGGATGTTATGTGTGGTATTAGGGAGTCAACATAATCCACCATGGGACTTTTTCAACTTTATGATTGTGTTTTTAGGAGTATCCCTTGACATAAATTTAGTATATCATGTATTATTTTATAATTTTTTTTTATGACTTTATGATACAATTTAATTATTCAATTTATATATTATTATAATAATCCTCATTATGATATCATGTTTTTTCTCTAAACTCTCCTATTATTCTATACTGCCATTCTCATTCACACACCGTGACTTTTTAGCTGACCCTATTCTTTATGTATTTTCTATAGGATATTGTATTAAATTTTATAAAATTAATGGGTTTTATTATAAATTTTTATAAACTTTGAATAAAATGATGTTTTTATTTTTAGTATGATGTATTTTTATGTCCAATTCTCTAAATATACAATAACCCTTGATCCTCAATGTCTATTGTTTTAGAAAACTTTGGTAATAATTAAGAAATAATATTTCTTTGATGTTAGGGTATCTAAATTTGGTATAATATGTATTTATCATTATTTTTAGAGAAGATAATTATGGAAAATTAGTGAAAAACCATGGGTGAAGTTATGGGATACACCTATGTATAAGATAACATCATAAATGTTTTGGAAAATATACATTGTGTGGGTTTCCATTCAATTAATTCCATTTATGGATGTTGAGATGAAGCTGTTGGCGCTGGATAATGTTTACCTAGGGGTAATAATAATAAATAAGGCGTGGTTGTTATTAAATCAACTATGACCTAGTATATGATAAGTAGTTTTAACTATATACAGGAGGATTTTTTTGATAATTTTATATAAATAAATTTTTTTTTCAACGAAGAGTGAAAATAGTAAATTTTATTGAAAATTTTATTTTATTTTATAGTATTTAAAAGGTAAAATGATGTTTTTAATTAGTTTTAAATTTTAATTAATTAATTTTTATTTAAATTAATAAAATTATGTTCTCTGAAATTTTATTTAAACATAAATTTAGTATAAAAATATTTTATATTTAAATTTGTAATTATTCAGTAAAATTAATTTCCGTTGTATTTTTACTATTTAATTTTTAATAAAATTCTACATTTTTTTTAAATTTTGAACAATGGTTTCAATTTTTGAAATCAATGTTTTAAAATTTAGTAAATATATACCTTATATTTTTTGTCAACATGAATGGTTATCTTAGTATTTTTATTACCATAGTAGAGGCTAAATTTTGTAATTCTGGTTTCCAATAAAATGATATGAACTACACGATGACCCCAAAAAATACATAATCATATTTTTCATAGAATATCAACCATAAGAATACATTGGTCCAATTTATGACCATTTGGCTCCACATGGATGATGTTATTTTTTTAATAGTATATTATTTAATGAAATATCAAATAGGTCACACTCTTATTTTTAATAACTGTAATATTTCAAATATGTTGTCATCTAGATGGTATGTTCAACAACTAATATTATTTTTAACTATAAAGGAATTATATTTCTCATGGAATATTATTTTTACTTTTTAGTGAAAAATAATTATCTAAAATTATTACACAATGCTGATGAGATAATTATTCAATTTACGAAAAAATAAAATACATCATATAAAAAATATTTAAATAAATATAATTAGAGACAAATAATTTAATCTATGAATTTTCTAGATGAATTTTACATTGCTGAGATGTTTTAAAATAATTAATTCTATGTTTTAGTATTATTTTGAAATTATTATAGTCAAAGTAATGATTAGTTGTGAAAATTAAAATTTTAATTATTTGTATAGTAAATAATATTTTATTAAACAGTATAAAAGTCCTAAAAATATTAAATTAAACCAATGGATTATTATGAGATTTAAAATATCATTATTTTTCAGTTAATTTGTTTTTGGATATTTTACAGTAAAATATTGACCCTCAATGTGTAAAAATATATATTATCATAGTAAGAGCTAAAAACCTTCAGTAATGGTTAAAATCAAAATATAATAGTGTAAATATATCCTATAAATGTCTATATTTTTATTATATTAGTTTATTTATACCCGTAAACATCTTATATTATAAATAACTCACTTTGGGTCCATTTAGTGTTGAAATTTAATTTATATTAATTTAATATTTTGAGATCCTCCAAGCGTGACCCTCCCCTCTCTTAAAAAACTACACATATTCTCATTAATTCACACTTCAAAACAAATTTTTTCAGACAATAACATTAACCAATACCTTAATATTATACCTATCCACATCATAGAATAATTTTATTTAGTAACAATTTAAAATTTAGAGTTCTTTTTGAGTTGTCCCCTAGTTGACTTCTAAAGAAGATGTATAATTTTTATCTACATGTTTTAGTTTTGTTTTATATTCCAAATCCCTCAAAACTTCTTAAAAAATGATAAAATAATATATTTAATAAAATCAACATAAGCCAAGGTTATTATTTTATATTCACGACCTATATCGATCACCTCTTCCATTAAATGGGAAGTTATTAATCCTTCGTGTGCATGGAGGATTTACCGCCTCATGAATCAATATAATTCGTTTTACAGTGTTTTATCTAAAGATTGATTATATATATGAAAATAGTGTTTATATATGATATTAATAACATATTTAATATCATAAAAATTATAATATATCATTTATTTTTTATATATTTCTATACATAGAAAATGTGAATTTTGTTCATTGCGTTCTTGTGGGATACCACCCCAATGAAGCAATGTGATTATTTGTTCATACCCACATCATAAATAATATATATAATATATTATATTTTAATTATTAATATTATATTTATTATATTATTATAATTATATGAAAATATATTAATACCTATATTCTCTCCATAATTATCTTTAAAAACTAGAAATGTTACTCATGCATACGTACGACCTACAATCTCTTTGATTATAACCACGGTTATTTTCGAGACATATATAATGGTCTAATTTGAAAGTATAAATGATTTATAAAAATTAAAATTCATTCATGAATATTTTTTTAGAGATGATTTAATCCTTATGTCATTGAACTTCGTTAATTGAGAAAAGACATATTGTATTGAATTACAAAATATCATCAAAACATCTGATGGGAATTAAAGAGATTAAGAAATTTTATAAGAAATTAAAATATGTTAAATAAATTAATAATACAATATTAAAATTTTACTAAAAAATAAATAGCTAACATTTTTATATTACACATGATGATAACTTATTTACGTCACAAATCATACTCAAGTTAAGGGAATTTTTTGAAAATATCTTTATAATATTTCCTATAAAACACTTTATTACCTCCATGTAATTGATTTTATAAAATGTTCCAAACATTTATACTAATATACTATTATATATTAATTTAATTTTTAATATTCATTTTTTATAAAAATGGGTTGAAATGAGTCGTTTTATTTAATTTTTTAAAAAAGGTAATTGTGAATTTTCTAAAAAAATATATAGAAGGAATTTTTTTTATCTTATATATCATAAGATTATTTTTATACCATCATAATACATTAATGATTTTAATTATCCTTTATATTTTTTATTTTTTTTAGAATATGTTTTATTTATTATGTGATAATTTCTTCAATTTTAAAAATCATATTAAAATGAATACTATATTTTGATTCCCAAATGTGTGTTTATATAAAATATTTTAAAAAGGTTTTTTTATAAAAATGTGAAATATTAACATATTTTATTCTTGATATTGTAAATGATCATTATATTAAAAATTTGAAAGTATGATATAACTTATATTATTGGTTTAGCTCCATTATATCTCATGAGTGAGACCAGTATAGCCTATATGAAGGGTTGAGACCCATTATAACTCATGAAAAATTGGTGATTCTGATATTGATTATATAATGGGTGATCTCAATTATTGATCTCCAATTAATTGGGTATTTATTATTCCCTTTTGATAGTTATATTTGATGTTAGTCATATGGTTATTCGAATTGAAATGGTTTTGAAAGGGTTTTATGATTGTGATGCTCTATGTTTCCAAAAAGGGTTTTTATTTCCTTTTTTCTACTTTAAATGTTATACATGTGTATAACGTGTGTGTGTTTTTCAAGTAGAATTTTTTCATTCCATTCTCTCATAGAATATTTTAGATAATGTTAAACAATATATGTTTTTTTTTATATTTTTACTTTAAAAACTATTTTATGTCTCTATGTCCTTTACTGATATTTTTGCATTCATACCACATTTTAGAATATTTTTCACAAGGATCTATTGATGATTAAAGACAAGGATGAGTTCAAGAATCAAATTTGATAAGGTATTTCTAGAAAATAGATTATGTTTTATTTTTAAAATAATTTTTTTTTGGATTATGTATTCAAATTAAAAGTGTCCACTTATAATGTATGGGTTGACTATATAAGAATTTGTCCTAATTTACTAAAACTGAACACTAAAAATATCATGAGGATTATAAGGATGTGAATTCTAGTTCAATGAAACTATAATATGTAATTATTACTGTTGGGTTCATATAGTTGGTATCAATGTAAGGTTTAGATAAGCTTGGAGATTGTGATGTTTTCATGAGAAGTTATCTTAAGAGTTATGGATGCCATTATGCTATTATCATTTCAAGGTTGATCATATGTTCAGTAACTTAGAAAACACTTTTTAGGATCTATGTTATGAAATTATAAGGTGTCTAATGTAATTTTTAGAGACCTTTATTTTTAGGTTAATTATGGTTTATTACATTTTGGGATGAAAATTATATCCTATAAGATAACTATTGAGGTTAAAAAAATTATTCAGTTTTTAATATATTATGGTTTTCCTTTAGAATATTTATCATATTTCTAGGAATTTTATAAGAAATATAATTTATGAAAAATTTGGAAAACTAATAAGTTATGCAACAATCCATCGCATCTGGAAAGGAAATAAGGTTTCAACAGGAAAACAATGGAAAGAAAGGGTGTGTCTTGGATGTCCCGACCTACATTCCACTTAAATGGTTCCCTAGTCTATTGGACAACATGGCCTTAAGATCACATCCACATATGCTGGAGGCTATCAACTAGCAGTAATGGTCTAAGGTTGTACAATGGGGAGACTATACCCTCATTATCAGAGTATCACATTGCTTCAAAATATAAATAAATAGAAGAAGTAAAATAATTTATTGATAGAGGAAGGTAAAACATCAAATAGTAAAAAATAACCAACATCAACAACATCCAGTATCCAATACATGATGATTTAATTTTAGGGGACTATAAAAATAAAATGGAATACATGGTAGTAATCATGTTATAAAATACTTGCATCAA